>JALPCE010000281.1:0-31591 GCA_026538705.1 Aureobasidium sp. GC_Fusr_1 | reverse complement strand
CTTTTTTATCTTCCACTTACAATATATGAGAACACGAGGTTGCTTCTTTGTTTCCAATAATCATATCCAGTCCAACACTGTCTTTGACGAAAGAGCAGCCACTCCGTTCACCGAAACTTATTGCCAAGAACTGTCTTGTACTATGGGCCTGCTTTTAGTCGTGGAGAGGTTTAGATAATATGCTCACTCAATCATCGCAGCAATATGAACAAAGAAAGCGAACGGTTTGTTGAGATATGCTAGCAGTTCGAGTTACTTCAATGCGTCAAGGGGGTATCATGTCATGTACAGGGCTTTCAAAAGGAGTATCACAAAGTTATTCCTCCTCCTCCTCTTCTTCATTCGCACTTTCTTCTGTCTTCGCCTTCTTCACACTCTCGAGCCATCCTCTCCAGTCGGTCCCAGGGGTCTCTGAATGATCGAAGCCCCAAGTGCTCAGATCGGCCAGATGCCTCATTGTTGGCCTGCCATGGGGACAGTTCCAAGGTTTGTCCATTTCACCCAAGTTTCTCACAACTTTGAGCATTTGATTCTCTTTCAAGGGCTTGCCAACCATGATACTTGCCCGACAAGCTCGCATCGCTAGCATCCTTCTCACTTTGCCCGGCCGAGGGATTATGCCACCAGAGTGATCAGACAGCAAATGTAGGAGCTCTTCCAAGTCGCTGAGGTCGAACGTGACACCTTTACTCGTGGGCAAGGTAAGGAGCTTACAACGCAATCCTACATCACTTGCGCCCGAAGTGTCTGTCTCGATGATGAAAGCGTTAGCAGTGAGTGCTTCGGTATGCGCGAGGACAATCTCCTCTTCGATAGTCGTAAGCTCCAGTTGTTTGGGCTGTGCTAAACGCTGTGGTTCTAGAGTCAGGGTATCGGCGAAGCGCTCAAAATTGTACTTCTCGTCAGCGGCGTGCTGATCGATGATAAACAAATCGGATGATGTGACTGCTTCGCTGGGAGGTCGTACTGCCAGAATGAAACCAAGATTGAACTGTCCGATGATATCCATTTGACCAAAGTCAGACTTAGACACCGTCAGTGAAAGACGAGCTTCCGCGTCCGCTTGCTCTATACCATCAGCGACGGGAATGTTCGCCTGAGAAACTTCTTGTGGCACTGCCGAGACCATCGAGAGGAGGGTCGCCTGCTCCGCAATAGACGTTGTCGAGATATCGTACACTTGGCTCAAGTTTAGTGTTTTGTGTTTCGATGCTCGAAGAGCTTGGGTAGCGCGTTTGATATTGTCGTGTAATGAACGAGCGGCATCATCTTCTGCTTCTTGAATCATTCGAGCAATTTTGGCGTCCTCCTGTACTCTCCTCGCCTCCTCGTCGAGGTACTCTTGATCGGATTCGGGTTCAACTTTGCGAGCTTCATGGGGCTCTTTGTCGGTCTGCTCTGTGCTGCGCAGGAACTCATCAATTGGACTCGTGTGTAGATCTTCCAGTGTCTGAGAGGTAAGTTGAGGCGTTACCTTTTCCGCTCGTATAGTTTGCCGATCATCGGTTTGTGGTACAAACAGTGTCTCTCCATCGCTCTCTTCGGCATCTTCCTGTCTCTCTTCACCATGCTCGCTGTCCTCTTCGGAGCACTCGTCTTCGCTCTCCATCTGAGTACCAGGCATGGCGAACTGACTTAGTTTCTTTGCCACTGAATTCCTTGGAATGTGAATCTTGTGCCTTTTCGGAGTATAAGGAGTATGATGTCCACTGCCGATAACAGTTCGCGTAGTTTTGTCTCCGATCGTGATTTCAGCCACTTCTTGAGGAGTGCGTTGCGGGCGCATGCGGTCGAATGCATTCTGAACTGGTGGTTTGGCTTGCACCCTTGGAATATCATCCCGATCTTGAGCACCTCTGCCAATCCAATCGTGGATCAGGCGTTCAGGAGGACCTTCCTGAGTGACTGCTTCCCGATGTTCTTCAGCTACCTCATCTGGATCTGACTCTGAATTAGGTGCAGCGGTAGCTTCTGGCTCCGGTTTTCGCACGACAGTGAGTGGCTTGTACCCAGGTAACTTTGGCTGAGTGAGACCAGGCCTTGTCTGTGGCACAGTCTGTTCCTGTGATTCGAACAACTCTGCAAGGGTCTCTTTGAGAGATTCGAGCAAAACTCCCTGATCATGCAGAAGGATAGTCCGCTTGTCAGGAGAGACATTGACATCGTAAGAGTTTGTATCCATGATCAAGTTTGCAAAGACGAATGGAGACTGCGAGATATTGAAGGTCTTGTACACATCATTAAATGCTTTTGCGACTTGAGGAAGACCGCAAGGCCGTGAGTTGACATAAAACATCTGTCGATCTGGTGCTGAGCGGCCTTCTCCCACCACCGGTTTGGAAATATGACCTTCGACTTTGACGCCGCGAGAAGTGCTATCGTCGTGTGTTGACAGTGTGGATGTGGTAGGCTGCATCTCAAACTTGAGATCGAGTGCAACCAAGTCTCGTAGGCTTTTCGAGCCAAACACCTTGATGATGTTGTCTTTAGTAGCTGCACTTCCATTCGTAGAGAAGGATGTGATCTTGGTTCTGTGACATGGTCAGCCGTGGGATGAAGCTTGCCAGAAGCGTGATGATATACCCTTTTGGCGGTTGGTTGCTAACAGTGAATCTGACGCCGGTGCTGATACATGCATATGCTTGCAGAAGCGTCAGGACTTTGCCGTATTCGCGCTTTATGTTCTTCTCCAGCTCCTTCTTCCGTACAGGTAGATTGTGAAAGATCTTTTCCACGACAACCTTGGTACCTCGCTGTGCAGCGACGGTAGTTGTATCCTTCAGTTTGCCAGATACCTCAAACTCAAGGCGTGTACCTCTTGGTCGGTCCATTTCACGAGCGGTGATGATGCAGAGCTGGGACAAGGCGCAAAGTGAAGCCAATGCTTCACCTCGAAAGCCAAAGGTATCCAGATTCTCAAGATCATCGTAACTACGTAGTTTGGATGTGTGATGCTTGAGTGCTGGCCATTTTTGTCAGAGATTGACAAGCACAAAGGTTGTTACTGAAGACATACCGACAGACTCAAAGTCTTCTGGCGCAATGCCAGTGCCGTTGTCAATCACTTCGATGGCGTCGAGACCATGATTGCGAAAGCGGACTTCTATCGACGTGGATCCAGCATCCAGGCTGTTCTCGACGAGTTCCTTGACGACGGAATTGAGATCTACGATGACTTGACCCGACTGGATCTGATGCACTGATGTCTGCTCGATAGCCTGGATCGAGGCCATGATGCATACTTTGATATGATGAAGGGCGGCGAGTTTGGAAGCGAGAAGACGCGTCAGGCGTTAAGTGCTTCACGCAACCCCGTGCTCAGGCTTGGCAATCGTGTGACCAGGGTTACCCCTTCCGGTTTGGCTGACGAGCATGTTCTCGGAAATCCGACATCTGAGAGTATGAATTGAGCATATATCAACAAATATGATATGATCGAAGCTATGGAATTGGTATACCATCGTCCCTCAAGAGAACATTTAGGCGAACACTATTCACGGCTTCTGTCTTGTATGCCTTGAATCCTCGTGCTGGAACCTTTCTAACAAACATCTCGTCCAATTCCGCAAACGAACGTCCAGACGTCTCGGGCTGGCACAGCCATAGGTAGACAGTCGAGAGAACTGCAAGCGCACCAAAGATAAACGCTACTCGAGCACCGAGATTCGCTTGATCCGGATTGAAAAGATAAGGTATGACAAAGGCCCACATTGCCTGCAAGACGATTAGAAAACTTCTTGAGCGACCACGTAATGAACTTACGAATATGCTGTTTTGTAATGTCAGTCCGATGGCAGCAGTTTTGGTTCGCAAACGACTTGTTGGTGTCTCGACCAAAATTGGATATGCAGTAGCTCCAATCGTAATTGAGTAGAGCCAGTTATACAGTAGCAACAACCCAACTGTCCCCTTTATAGCTGACTTGGATCCGACACAGGCAAGCCCTCCCGTGAGCAAGAGTAAGATGGTCAAGGCCAACATGCCATAACACGACAAAGGTCTCCGACCGATTCGATCTATCAAGAACCAAGAGCAGGCATTGCCTGTCATGGCAAGTATGTTCTGAACAATTCCAAGGCTGAAAGTCGTGGGAGTATTATATCCGGCCAATTGTTGGTAGTATGTCGAATAAGATGATACGAAAAAGAGGCCACTTAAGGCTTGAATAGACAAAGGCGCTGCTGCAATGATTGTCCGCCGAAGGTTGTTTTTCTGGAAACATTCAAGGTAGGTCGCGCCTTCTGTCTCTTCCCTGGCGTGCTCCAGTACCTGGATGGTGGTGGTCGCATAAATTCGAGCCTCATCCGCAGTGTATCCCAATCGGAAGAGTGCAGCAGTAGCTTCAGAGTTTTGATTCCTACTAAGCAGCCACCACGGAGATTCCGGCATGATGGGCAGCAGAACAGCACCCGCTGCACTGAATACATACTGAGCCAAGAAAACCGAGCGGTAAGCCCAGCGAGTTGCTTGATAACCTGTGACTTTCACGACGATTGAAACCATGAAAGGACCGATTGTCAGAGCCATACCAGCCGCTGCAGTGAGTATGCCTCTTGCTGGGCGAGGGGCGATATCTCCCAAGTATGTAAGGGCGGTGGTTGTGAACGTGCCTATGGCAAAACCGGCAAGGAACTTGCCAACGAAGAATGTCAGGTTCGATGTCGATAGAGTCTCAATCGTAATGGATATGAAGATGATGAGATAGCCAACAGCGAATGTCCGCTTTCTGCCAACCCTGTCTGCGAGCCAGCCAGACAATAGTAGTCCAATGACAGAAGTGAAAACGGGGCCGCCAGTGTAGGCAGATTGCCATTCTGCAGAGAGGACATAGTCGCCATGATAGGGTGAACCGAAATCTTTGCGAAACTGAGGGATCGAAAGGACAACGCCGCCGGCCTGGTTGTCGAAACTGCTAAGAACTAGTACAAAAATGGCATAGAGACACCAGAATAGCTCGCGCGGATGGTGCTTGATTGCCTGGAGGGGAGTTTGCACATGCGAGTGGATCAGCTCGATGTCCCTGCTGCTTGGGTCGTCGTCCACGTTGTTGTTGGTTACGATGCTGATCTTGGCAGAATCAGCCATAAAATGTGATGGGAGTGAACGCGTCGCAATCAGTAGGTAGACATGATGCTACAAGCATATGCTGCAGTCGACGGGCGACCAAGAGTGTGCAGAGACATGCAAGACGACGCGTCGAGACGAGTCTGTTGGGTGTCGGGCGAAAGAAGGTACCAAATCCACCGAGCGAGGAGCCGTTGAAGTTTGTTGCCAACCACTGGACAGCTCGGGAGGCGGACTGTTCTTGATCCGCCCGTCCTACCTCCAAGGCAAATGCGCGCGTCTCGTCTTTCGGAGCTAGCTTCCTCGTACGTACAATCGGCTACCATCGCCAAACGTCCAGAGAAGCACCCCGGCGAAGAATCACGTCCGCAAACATTCTGTCCTCCCGTCGCTATCCTCGCGCCTCGTACATCCAGTGTGACCTCTGCCGAGCCTTGCCGAGCCGTAAACACATCTTGGCTATGAACACACCGAAGCTTACAGCAAACCTCCGCCAATGCGCTAGGCAGCGTCAGCCATGACAGTAGCAAGACAATCATGAGTGAATCCGGCCATGCCAAGTCGCCAATACCAAAACGACTATGAAGCAGAAAGAGACATAATGCTGAGCATAGGGCTGTCTCCGAGTGTGAACATTGACAGTACTATGGCTGAACTCGTGCATGTTGACATGTTGGCATCTTGCTTCAACAATGACATGTTAACCATCGTGTCTTTGAACCGGAATGTTTACAACACTGCAAACTTTCAACTCGAGCACACATGAGTGTCACTTATACTCAGTGGCGACCCATATATATCACTCCACGCCCAAGCCCAAGAAGCAGCCGAGGAGTCATAGCCATGGCCTTTCCAATATCTGCTTGGCCTGACAAGTTGCCGACTGTAGATCCTTTAGGCGGTATGATCCTCCGTGATGCTGCTTTTCTACTTAACCTGCTGTTGTCATGACTAGGTTTTTATCGTTTCCACGCATTCTCAATCAACATGGCTAACGAAAAGCCTCCTTTCAACGGCATCAAAGGTGCCGGTCCTGATGGTGTGACTGACAGAACCGACTTCAAAGACGAAAGAAGCTCTGGCTCCACTTCACCTGATGATTTGCACGAAGCCACTCTGTGGGAGAGACAACGTGATCCTTATCTGGGCAAATCAGAGCGCCATGTCATTGTCGACCTTGAAGGCCTGGCCAAGCAACATGATCTGCATAACCTCAAAGAAGAACTCACTCGCGGCGCGCGCTATGCCTACAACCGTGACGATACCGATTGCCTTGATCCCACAGAGGAAGAGAGACACTGGATTACAAAAGAAAAGAGTTCGGTTTCAACTTTCTTCTCGCATTAACGTGGCCGCCTCTGCGAGAAGCCTTTACTCCGCAAGGCGCTTTTTGCTGGTATGCTGCTTGGAATCTGTTCGGCTTCGTCTTTACTTGGTTCTGTTTGCCTGAGACCAGAGCTCGTCCACTTTAAGAATTGGATGCCGAGTTCAATATCAGGACGAGGGATCATGTCAAGTATTATTTGATCAAGACACCTTTGATCGGCAAAGGTCACGTTAGTAATGACTTGGTGGATGTGGCTGCGGTAATCGAAGGAAGAGACATGAAGGGTAATGTTTAGGCAATCGTTGGGTCGGTTTTATGAGCCACAAGCTGTTGACTTGTTCACACGATAAGAACGCAGACAAGATTTTTCATGTAACGCCTTCTACTCTTTCAGATATGGTCAATCTAAGGGTCTCCCTTGCTACCGTGTGAGTAGACAGCCCTCATGACCAGTAAGCTGGAAAAATCTACAGCAATTGTCTCCTCAGGATTTTATCGTTCGACATTAGTTCTGCTTGCACAGACTCACCCGCGCGATCCCCAGCTCAATCCGCCAGCCACAAGTATGTATAGCTCACAGTAGCCGTGATTGTACCACTACCAAGTCCTGCAGCAGCCAAGACTCCTTTATAGGCAGTCCACCACTTCTTGCGAGAGCTCTCTCTATCCACCGCTACGCTCCTCATGGATTGTCTTGAGGCTGTCAATCTTGGCAACAAGAGATTTGCCAGGAATATCATCCAGAGTAGACACTACCTTCACCAACTCGACATCTGCTCTCTTCAATCTCTTGATCTCACGCACTGCAGCGCGATCCTCAAAGTCTCCGATGGCTTTCCGGAGGACCTCACTGTCCAGCTGAGCAAGTTTGAGGTTGCCGATGTTAAGATGAGCTCCGAGGCAAGTCGAAGCCTCGAGGGTCTTGTACACTCCGTCACGCTCGTTAAGGGCAGTCTTGAGTAACTCGATCTTGGCCTCAGTCGAATCGCCTTTGATACTCTCCAGAGCACGTGTGACTACCTCCAGGGATGAGGTAGCGACGGCAATCTCATACTCTAGCCGGGAGATTTTGCTTTGATCCGTGCGGGCCTGTCGGAGGTTGTTGCTTGTGAAACGGAGCGTGTCCTTGGTGGTCTCAAGCTCTTTCTGAGTAGCTGAATGATCGTTCTTTGATGTTGCAAGCTCTTTCTGTGTGATTGAGTGCGCGTTCTTGATTGATGCAAGCTCTTTCTGAGTGACTGAGTGAGCGTTCTTTGTTTGTTATAAGCTCTCTCTGGGTGGCCGAATGAGCGTTCTTGGTCAGCAAAAGCTCTTCTTTGAGATCACAAAGAGCTGTCTTTTGGCTGTCCATATGAGCCATTTGTGCCAACATAGACTCAAGTTGTCCTGAAAGCGTTTCTTTCACGCCTTCCAGTCTGGATACCTCTCTGAGATTGTTCTGGAGTCCAGACTGCAACTCAATAATCTTGTCTTTGTCTGTGGATATGGTTTCTTCAAGTCCCAGGATTCTATTGACATCAAGCTGAAGAATATGCAGAGCTGTCTCTTTCTCAGAGATCTTGCTTGCCAGATCTTCGTTGAGTTTGTGGGCTTTTCTGACCTCTTGCTGAGCTGCTTGAAGCTGGGCCTGATGTTCGAGTTCGGGATAGTTTGCCAGACGAGTCTCAGCTGCAATGGCTCTCGTCTTCCAGTTGGGGGACTCTTTGATGTTGAGCAACCTCGATAACAGACTTTGGCGACGATGAAAGACATCTAGGCAATTGAAAGTGTCTGGAATCTGGTAAGGATGCAGCCCACCTTGCATCTCCATCAGCTTTCTCATCGCGTTGAATGGGTCGTTGTGTTGGTCGTAGACTTTGAGTCTGGCGTTCAAGTCGTCACACTCTGACATTGAAACTGCAAGTTTTTCCTCGGCGCGAAGACGTTATTTCTCTGACAATTCCAATTTGAGTCTTGCCGCTTCGAGGTCGCGCAAAAGGGCCTGCAAATCCATGTCTTCTGGCGTCACGCTGGTCATGAGTATGGCAGTGACGCCAACAAAAAAATGTCGATGAGGATTGTGATGGTAGCGAAGATGACAACAGTGCGCAGATGACAGTGATAGCGAAGATAGCAACGATAGTGGCGATGACGATGACCGCGCTGAGGGTGAGAGACGAGGAAGATGGTGAAGATGATGGCAGTAGTGCCAAAAGCAATGATGATGATGGTAGTGATTGTAGCGATGGCAAAGAGAAAAGAATGTCGTGATTGAACAGCTACATCCTCAAAGCATGTGACAGCGCTCTCCGTCGCGCTTTCAATAGATGCTCTTCACTTTCAATGAAGCCGACTGTCCTGCGTGACGCTGCTCTTGAGAAAGTAAATCTCGCTGTTCTGCCGAGTACGAGAACAATGTCTTCTCAGCTCTTTTCTAGATTGCTTTGCATGTATTATCCATCTTCCTTTTATGCTCTGTATCCTTCTCTTCTATGCCATGTGATAAATGAGCGTATCTCAACCATGCCTGTGTGACTTTGCTTTTCAATCTCTCTTGTATGAACTGCGATATGTAGACGGGTCAGGCTCTGGCAGATTTCTGTCATGAGCGTGACATGCTTTTGGTGATGCGTCAGTGAGTGCGTTCATCGTGATTCAAGAGGAAAACTTACTGGAAAACCATTCCACGAAGCAAGAGTGTTCGTGATAGTCGCAGGGATTGTGACAACACTTGCATGGTGTGTAGGAGTATCTGTTGGAGTAAATGTTGACCAAATCATCCTGGACCAGCTCGCGAAACTCAGTTGGCATATCAAGTCGCAAGCGATCTTCTCTCGGATAGTGATGAGTCCATGCTTCAACTAGCCAGCGATAGAATAGCGAACTTGTAGGAAGTCGTGGCAAATACTCTTTGAGCTGATTGAAATAGCACGGAACCTTGACGAACACGGCACCACCTCTGTCAAGTTTCAGCATGATCGCACGGAGAAGAGCTGGGAAGTCGTGGTAGTCCGCAAAGATATAGAGTCTGACCAGATGACCGTAATCAGACACGACCAGGCGACCAGAGTTCAGCCAATGGTCGAACACAGAAATGTCTTCATACTCGATATCCATACTGACGATCTTCTGCCTGCTTTCTGCGAATCCGCTATCGAAAATTGCTCTGTAGTATGAGGAGAAATGGCGAAGCAAGGTCTTGTTGATCAAAACGACACGGCCTTGCAATTGGAGCTGGACCGCCTCATATCTGGTACGACTGAGGTGGGATTAGCATCAAGTCTTTTCAAGCACATCATACGTGATCATACAGAACTTCTTTACTTTTCCAAAATCGAGGGATTGTTGACATGAGTTTTTTCTTTCCACTGCAGGCGCTGTCCAATGCTTGTTGAAGAGAACTCAAGTTGTCCAGTGGGGTAGTTGATAGAAGCGTATGCGCACTTCTTTGAGGAGTTGTTTCCTGGATGTCCATGATGTTGGAGATGGTTGGTGCTGAGAAAGAATTGTGATGCGCGTAGAGTCACACGATAGAGGGACTTGGCCAGCACACACGATCGACAAAAGGAAGTGCAGGTACATATAGAGTGACCAGATTTCGCAGATACTCCGTCACCAACGACAGTGAGTTGATCTGACTGCGACAAGTGAAGAGAAACCCACCCTTGTATAAGACTACGCCATCCTCGAAAATCACTTATCCCCAGTCTAATTAGCCTGGGCCGCAGTGTGTCTGCCCGAGTGCATCCTTGATGATTCGGTGAACGAGGTCACATTCTCTGGTTCTCTTGCTCTTGCATGTTGGACCCCTGACTTGAAGGCGATGGATAGAATGGTATGAGAGTCTATGAGGTCCTTTCTTGTTCTTGTCGAGTTCTGCCTCGCTCACTGGACGAACAGCCTCACACTCTCACGAGGTTTACTTCTGCACCCTACTCTACCTCTGATTTGAATCAGGAAGTGTGATTGATAGAAACCCCAGGAGACGGCAGCACATCTGTTGATTTTGCATGATTTGTACAAGTAATATGTTTCTTTGATCTAGAGTAATACAAAAAGCTGTGCATGCTATGAACATCCCACCCTTTGCCACAACAGCAACCCCTTCTCTTCATATCATGTCACAGACTCAATCAGTCGCAAACGCCAACCACCACCACTCCTGCACAACCCACCCATCAGCCTCAGGACCATTATCACCACCATATCTTAACCTCTTAGCAAGTCCAGCATCCTCAGCCCACGACAGGAACATCTCCATCTCCCAGTCCCAAAGTTTGCCTTTGTATGCGCCTTTGCACATATCTTCGATCTTGAGACCTGGTCTGAAGGCCAAGAGCCAGAGTGTAGCCATGACGGTCATCTCCCAGTAGACTTTGATGACGTTACCGTGAATGTCGGTCCATATAGGTAGACGAGGGCCAATTTCACCAGGGAACTGTTTCGAGAGTGGAGGTTTGGGAATCGGTGAGATTGGTATGCCTTGGACATATGTGGATGTTGGATGGAGCTCGAGCAGGAAGTGAAGGCGCGACTTGTCCATGTGCACTGTCTTGTAGTTGCCTTCCGTGAAGCCCCACTTAGTCAGACGAGGGTAAGGAGCGCCCATGGTATGATTTGTTTCTGGTAAGATAGACACAACTTTGGCGCGACCGGCAGCAACCAAATTCGTCATGGCGGTCATCTCGGCATCCGTGGCTTGGTAACTGATGGTCAGCTTACCATCATTAGCAAACGCTTCATCAATAGTCTTCTTGAATGCTGCAGTCTTTTTGAGGTAGCGAACATCCCATTGACGTTTGAACATTGTCAGAACGGAATCTGAAATGTCGTAGTTACGTCCGGGGATCTGGCGGCCCTTATTCTCCATACGAATAATCTTGGCTCCAAGCAGATGATCGAGTGCTTGCGGGAGAAGTTGCTCAATCTTGATGAGCTTCTCGTGTGCTTGGTTACTATCATATACAGGATCTGGAGTGATGACATTGGCGCGAACCCACGACAAGGCGAGCATGAGGTCGTCATCATCTTGAACAGGCTCCGCAGCTCCTGCAAGTGGACGGGCGAATGTCCAGCTGTTTGCCAGCTCTTCTCTGCGCAAATGTGTGACATTGGCAACCCAGAAGTCTTCTCGGGGAATATTATACACCTCAGTAGCATGTCTGACGTCGAAGCGCTTGTCCAGGGCTTGTCTACTCTTAGGCAGCTCTGGAAGTCCGTTCAGGGGGTTTGTCTGAGAGAGTCTTCTTTCAGCCCATTCAACAATAGCCAGCCAATCATACTTTTCTGGCTCCACAAAGTCGATGCCAGGTATCTCGCCACTTTCGTAAGCTTCAAGGAACAACTTTTGGAACTCGACTTGCAGCTTATCCGCCGTACCGCCGAGCTTGGGTCTAAGGAACACCCAACGATGACGGCAGTAGTTAGGGTCAAACTTGTAGTGGAAGACCTGGTGGACAAGACCCCAGTTGACAATCTGCTCCAAGCCTCCGGTAAGAGTCTTGACAACCACGACAGCATAAATGAGGCGTTGTTCCTCCTTTTCAGACATGGAGAAGATACCGGTTCTGCTGGAACGTGGCAACACTGCCTTGGCTCCATAAGATCTGTACTCTGGTTGAGGTCTCGGTGCTGGACGTGGTCTTGCAGAATGTAATCTTGGAAGTCTGGTGACACCAACAGCTGCGAAACGCGGTATGTCGTATGCAACGTGTGGACTTTCTGAAGGCAACTCAAGCAAGGTGGCTTCCTCTCCAGCCTGCTTGAAGATATCTGCAAGAGACTTTGGAATTTGCATCCGCTGACCAACAAAGCCATAGCGTGATTGTTGGCTAGACGTGGTGATAACGACAGGATCAGTTGAGAATGTTCCTGATTGACGATGGAAACGTTGATAAGGAGCAGTCATGGACAAAGCGTCAATAACGCTAAATGTGCCTGCTTGCTTCTGATGCAACATCTGTACGAGAGAAGGCTCTTGAGGGGCGTTGAATCGGACCCTAGGCGCGGTGGGTACTTCTCTTGATGGAATAGTAGGGATCAGCTGAGGTTTCAACACACCAAAGTCAGCAGCTGCCACTGCATCACGACTGTTCTGTTCTGCTTCGAGTTGGTCATCTCTTCCGGTCGTTGTAAGTAAACCAAGAGCACGCCTGGGAACGATTTGGTCTTCTGCACCCCAGCGTTGCAGTTTGGCAAGTCTCCCACGACCACGCGGACCTCTATCAACAACCGCTCTGGACGGATCGTGTTGGTAAGAGTCAAGCTGGAAATCTGTCGTCAAAGCAGCCACAGCATTGTCAATATCTTCCTCCATCTGTGCTTGGATGTATCTCTCTTGGCGTCTTTCTTCTTCTTCGCGTCTGCGTCTTCTGGCTGTCACACCCTTCTTCATTCTGGCTTCTGTCATACCGAGTTGAACCTTTGTAGGTCCCTCGATACGGCTGACGACAGCAGTGGGATCGTAAATGAAAGAACTGTTGGGATTGTGCACATCTGGTATGCCCTTGCCACCTCTCAGATCGTGCTCAATTCGAAGACGGAGCTCGGGCAGGACTTCGATTCCCTCAGGTACATAGGTCATTGGATGACACTCGATAATCTTTTGTTTGAGTGCCTGTGCTTCTGGGCCGTCTGGATCGATGTGTGGCTCCATGACCAAAGTTTTGGTGAAGATCTTTCCGTCAGATGCGGAGAATGAAAAGGGTTCCTTCTTCAGTCTGCCTTCCTCAATGAGCCCGTTCAAAACTCGATCCAGAGTATGACGATCGGGTCGGCGATGGAACTCTCTGTCCCATACTGTGACAAAAGGATAATAGAGTTCTCTATCGCCACCAAACATGCCGCCATTCTGGTGTACAATCTCGAGGAGCACCCTGTTGCGATTGTAGCTGACAATACCTCCAGAGCGGCCAACACCAACTTTGGAGGGAGCTTTGGCGCGAGAAGCAAAGCGAGCTGCGGTAGCGGCTGATTTGACTTCTATCTTGGCAAATGGATTGTACGGAGCAGGTGTACTTGGTGAGCCAGTCTCCTCAGTAACTTCTTCGACTGGAGGTGCTGGTTTGTCAGGACGTTTGGAAGCTCTTCGGAAGAAAGGCTCAAGAACCTTCTGTGAATTCGTGACATGGGTGGATTGCACTTGCTGGGGTTCAACCGGCTGCGATTGTTGGTCTTCTGGTTCCTGTTCAGTGACTTGTGATGCTGTTGCTGTCGCGGGTGTCTCCAGCTCGACATTATCAGCTGCACCTGCGTCTTCCATTTGTACGTCGCTGTCCGCAGCACCGGCGGAGGCCTGCCGTTCCTCTGCTACAACTTGAAGACCCTCTTCTGGCTCATACGGAACACTGTCGGCTCTTTGAAGAAGCAAATCCACTGCAGTGAGGTCCTCCGGTGAGATTTCGGTAGGACGTGCAATAAAACCAGGAGTATCAAAGGACAGTTGTGACACAGCAGAAGACGGTGTCTCCGGAATTGGTACTGCTCTCCTCGATGACAAGGGTGTACTCGGAGGTGTTTCCATGACTTGCGCGTTGTATGCCTCGAGCTCAGTCAAAGGCCTCCATTTGCCATCATCGACAGCCTGTTCGACAGCAAGCTTTTTCGCGACCTTTTGTCGTAACGGCTCGTAGGCCTTGCGCTTGCCCTGCCTCTGAACTTGGATTCTCCTGCCTCTCTTGATGATAATTTCGTCTTTAGGTTTCTCGGACCCTGTAGGAAGCGAGGGTTCTGTCGGAGTTGGTGTCTCGGAGTTCATCGTGGCCCATCTGGGCATGTCGTCTGCTTGGGCAGGCTCACTGTGTCTGATCACAGACACCGAAGCCGGCGTCCCAGGCTCTGATTGAGCAAAACTCGGTTCCGGAGTCGCATCTTGCGAAGATGTTGAACGATAAGAGTCCTCATCGGTGAACCATGGCAGAGACTTCAAATTCTCAGACTTGAAAACAGCGATGAGATACCTTGAAGGGCGTCCCTTCGGCTGAGTCACGTCGTTTTTCAGCTGACCAGAGCCTGGAGGGTTAATGTAGACGCCAGGCTTGGCCATGTTAAGGATCTCAAGCTCAATATCGGCCACACGCTTGTCAAGCTCCGAGTTGACGAGCATCTTCTCGGTAGGGATAGCATCGGACTTTTCGGCAGCATTTGGATCGCTTTGAGTGGGCCCCTGAGCCAGTCCGGCAGCGTCTTCTAGGCTGGTCTGCTCTTCAGGGCGTTCAATCGACGGTGACGGAGTGATCTCTGTTACCCTCTCGGACGTTTGTAGGACAAGATCATCTGATGAAGCAGTTGTCAAGGGTTCTGAGGTTGGAGCAAGGGCCTGGCCAAGAATTTCAGGCTCAGCATCAGCCTTGTCGACCTTGGTAGATCTGCGACGCTTCTTTGGCTTGGTCACATCCTTCTTGACGTTCAAACCAAGCTCTACTTTTGCTTTCGAAACAGCGAGCTTGTGTGATCTGACCTTCCACTCGTTGAGCTCAGCCTCGACACGTTTGGGGTTCATCTTAAACATGACTTTATACACCTTCTTCTTGTTTGTCGATGGGCGTGCAGAGACGGGAGTGACGTTTTCTCTATCTTCGACAGATTCAGCTGTTTGTACGGCTGAGAAAGGCACTTCGGAAGGTGTGGCCCTCTTTTTGGGTGTCTTAAGAGCGCTTATACTTGATAGTGGATCGGCGGAGGTAAATGCTTTCTTCTCCCACAAAGGTCTCTTCGGCTTGCTTTTCGTTCTGACAAGAACGTTTTTGCAAGCGGCAATGTTGTGCGTACCATCGTGACCGACCATGGTGGATGGCTTGACTTTGGGAAAGCCCCAGTTGTCAAGGTCGGGCTTTCTTTGGATTTCTGCCGGGTTGATGTCGATTGCCTCCCAATTGGCCTCACCATTCTCCACCATTTTCTGGAAGTTGTGGTAGCTTCGAAAGACATAGTGCGAGATTCTATGCAGCTGGGAAGTATCTCTGACGGTGGCAAGATGGCGAAGATGAAGAGGTTGTGATACAGTCCAGACATCGGTGAGCCTACCCATGATTTCGTCGAGCGGACGTCGCCAGAAAGGACCCAGTCCGAAGTTGGCAAGATCCATGGTGCTCAATCCCTTAGTTCCAGCACTTGCAATGATTTGCTGGAAGAACTGTGTATGATGCATGTCCGGTCGCCATTGAGGTGGCACACGCCTGGTGATCTCAGTCATCTTGCCTAGTCCGTCCAAAGCCGCAGCATCAATCTCGACGTAATCACCATCTTCGTCAGCATCGGCTTCTGCATCGGACTCCTGATCCTCAACGGCCTTGCCGACCTTGCTAGACTTGATTGTAGAGGTGAACGCTTCGAGGTCTTTTTCGACAGGTTCACGCATCAGCTTGATGCATCTAATCCAGAACACGTTCTCTGGATCGTGCTCAGTCTTCTCCGCGTCGACCTTCTCTGTCGGGGCTTCGGGATCAATTTCGTAGCGATGATCGTAAGCTGGAGTAACCCCTTCAGCTTGCTTCTTTACCTGCTTGGGACGTGCGCCTTCCAGACGAGCGCGGAGTCTCTGTACACAGCCGGCTCTCTCCAGTCTCTTGATGCATCGATGAAGAGCTCTGGTCTCCCAACGTGATCCATGGATGCCCATCTCCTTGCGCAAGTCTTCATATGCAATGAGACCATCATGCTTCTTCAAAGTGGTCATGACTTCGCTGAACCATTGCTCATAGTTGATCATGCGACGAGTACTGCCTTCGCCTTTACCAGCCTTTGCCTTTATCGTGTAGAATGTAGAAGTGGGTTCGAGTACCAGTTTCTTTAGACGAAGCAAACTGGTCTTGATGCCACCACCTAAGCACATCTCCTTGGTAATGTAGCCCTTGGTGGCAAGCGAGTCAGTACGTTTTGGCACCGAGCGTTTGTCTTGGCCAGTGATCCTGGTGACATCTGGCTGAAGAACGCCTTCGCGACCTGCGGCAGCGATGACTTGGAGACAGTGAAACTCGAGTTTCGGAATACGTTTCCAGTCGACATCATGTTCGGTAAGGGCATGCCAGACTCGATGCTCGGTAGTGTACAATCTCTCCTTGGCATGGGCAGCAAAGACTGGAGCGAGAGGATTGGAAGGGTTGATTTCCGTGAACCTTCCATATGGATCATCTGTAGCAGAGGGATTCTGGGTGACAGTAACATCAGGGTGGTCGACGAGCCAAGTCCAAAGCTTTTCGAGGTGTTGCGGATCCGAAGCTTGTGAGTTCGCAGTCGAATTCGCACCAGGCGGTTTTAAGGAAAAGAAGAGATCTCTATCGTCTGTATTGTCTTCGTCTTTACTGTTGTCTTCTTCGACAGCGTTTTTGTTGTATTCAACAAAAGCAGCACTCAGTGCTATAATGGTGAGTCCTGTATTGTTTTAGGTAATTAGTTCATGGCGTTGGTCATTGCAAAGCGCGACATAAATTCCTCTCCATGCATTAGAGTCGTATAATTCATTTCCGTCTCCACCAGAAAAAGAGATCGGACCACAGCAGAGCAAACAACGCAAGAGAAACACGTACCGATGTCACCAGAAAGGGCGACTTGGAGCAGCAGGTGCTCTAACAAAACATCCGAGCCAGTCGCCATGGCTGGGCATGACTTTTTGATGGAAATGGTCCTGATGCGGGTGAATGGGGAAAAGACGCGCCGATGGGATGCGCAAGGCGAGATTCGAACCTGTGTGTGAATTTCGAGGTCGTGTTGGGAACGTTGTGAAGCTCACCCAACCCCGAGGTCTGTGCGTAAAGCGCCGCGTCCCTGCGAGAGTGACCCTGGCGTGTCTGGTCTGTCGACGACGACGTTGGCGGCAGTGAAGGCGAGAAGTATCACATCAAGCGAAACTGAGCCTATGAGAACTGTAGCCACGATCAAGTGGTAGCTACACAGTGGACTGGGCCAAGGCGAACAACACGTCGTTGTCATGGATATCAAATAGTTGGGTGCATAGGTAGATGACCCAAAAACTCCCCTTACACCTTCCACTCATGTTCCTGGTGGATAGGCTTGACAGTTCGTAACTATCCAGCTCACCAACGCACACACTTCTACCATAGCGCCATGACGCATAGCCTGCTATATCCTGCATCAATAGCTTTACATACGCTTCAACCAGCTCTCCATCCAGCCAAGTTCGGCGCGCCAACTGCATGCTGTTCTCTACGCTTCTGCTCCTCCTTCTCATCATCGTCAGCCATTCTCTTCTTCGACGTTGCTTTTTTGATGGCCGTCATGGTGTGCTCCCATATCTTCGGCCCGGCATTCTTTTCACGGTATATTGCAAGGATGCCCATGTCGCCTGCTGGCCTACCATCCCAATCGAGCAGATATGCTCCAGTCCCCTTTTGTCCATCTATACCAACAGCAATGTCCAGACCCCCATTTAGCGGTATTCCAGCTACTCCCTCTCTGGCCTTGTACATTGAGCTGGTGATCTGGAAGAGATGTCTCTCGCCGCTTTCTCGGAAATTCAAGATCCAGGGTGCCATGACCGAATACAGTACCTTGACTCCAAGCCTGATAGGTCCGGTGAGTTGATTCGTGATTCCCGACTTGACAGTACCAGGGTAGGAATGACTGAATGACGTTTGCGGATATCTTGTGGCCAATTCTTCCATCATGAAGTCCGTCATCATGACACAGTGTGAGAGGCATGCATGCAGGGTGTAGTTTTTCCTGAGATCCATATCGTCCAAGTCAATGTCGGCTTCTGATCCTGCTGCAAGGACGGTCAAGACACGCGATAATTCGTGGTTTCTTCCAGCTGCTGTGAGTTCGGGCATAAGATTCAGGGTAAAGCGTATTCGGGAGTAATAGTTGACAGCCATTTTGTGGTCGAGTCCCTCCGGTGTTTCTGTGTAACTGCTGTTATGATTGTGCAACATTCTGGCTGCGATAGCGACTTACCATCTCGACCGCTGAGTGACATGTAGCCAGCAGAAAGAAACAAGATATTTATTTTCTTCTCCCTTCGTTGCAACTCCTGGCAAACCTCGTCAACATTTCTTAGTATGCTTATATCCTTCTTGATGAAGATGGCCTCCGATCCAGGATTCAAGTCTTTGAGCTCTTTGCATAGACTGGTTGCTTTGTCCTCACTCCTGGATATGACTGTCAATATTCGAAGAGCCCCAAAAAAAGTATGGTTGAACTTGCCTGCCGATAATGTATGCTCGTGGTGTCGTCGTCCGCATAAACAACTCCTTGACTGTACTCTCGGCGACACCATTTGTACCTCCAACTATGCAGCATCAAGCGCAAGTCAGCAACAGTATCCTCAGTCCAAAGCTGTCCGATAAGACCAAAGCGACATGTGTACGTGGAGACAGGAAAGGATCACTGCCTAACAAGCATGTGTATGGAAGACATTGGGCAAGGACAAGGGGCGATGAATGGGCAACATGACATACCAAACACAGCTACCAAGTTCTCCAATTTACTGGCCTCGAGATTTGATGTTCTGATAGATTCCAGCGAAACCATGCCTTTGTTTTCGGAAAAGATGAGAGATGTAGGGGTGGTGACGTTGGCAGCTGGGGGCGTCCAGCCTGCGCGCTCGTCGACCGACATTTTAAGTCCTGTACGTTATGCGGCTCTGCTGATGGGGACTGCCAAAGCCTCGTGAAGTCAAAATTAGCCTCGGGACAGAAATGTTGCCAAGTTGGTTGTTGATGGAATCGATGCGGATAGATTGTATGTGGCCGCGTGGAGTTCTCTACTCTGAGGACCGGCTCCGGATGAGACGAAAGAAAGAAGAAAGTCCGGTGTTCAGAAAAAGCGGAGATGCCAGGTTAAGCTATACCATCTGCCTCTGCCAATCTAGCTGGTGTTCTCTAGCCCTCTTTTTGAACAAAGAAAGAGTGCACCCACAAAGCTCGTATGTACCAATCCGATCGACGACCTCCCCCAGAAATCTGGATCGAAAGGACCTCGGAGCTGGACACAACTCCGAAAATGACGACACCTGCACGCATCGTTTCTCAAGCTCTTCGCTTGCTTATTGTCATTTACTTTTCTGACAGTCACACATATGGGTTGGCTTTGCAATCTCAAAATGCACTGAAATGAAATTATCGTTATCACGACTATCTGAAACTAAGCTGCTGTTTGGGTATCCTGAAGGGACGGCAAGGAAAGAACACAAGGCAACACAAGCAAGAAGACCAAGGTAGCGGCGGACTTATCTCCACGCTCAAGCTCATCGGCTCAAAAGGCCGCCTCCGAGAGACGATATGAACTGCTACATCAAGGATTGCTGACCTTTGGCTTCTTACGAATCATGGACGCCCCTAGGACATTCACGGCAGGTGCTTCCACAGCGGCCGATGCTTGGGCTCCATCGTCAACGTTCTTCCTCTTCTTGCGAACCAACATGCCAGACAAATCATTGACCTGACCAGATGTGGATGTCGCGGCGCCTGTTACGACAGCAGTGCGATCTACGACCGACTGCGCGCCTGTGATTTCGTTGCCCCAATCTGCAGTGGGCATCGTGATTGCTGTAACTTCACTGAGCCATTTGCGCGTACTGCTAGTGGCAGCATCAACATTCGAAAAGTCGAGGCGTAACAGCAAGTCATGGACTCTGGTGTAGGACGCGTGCTCGAGCAAGATCTGACCGCGACCCTTTCCTGGCCACTCTCTGCTAGTGGACTTGTCCGAGCGCGACGACAGATTTGGAGAAGATGACTTGATCTTTGGTTGACGGGGTATGATTGGTCCTGACAGCTTCTTCCTCCTCGAACTCTTCCTTGGACTTGACTTGTCAGCCTCCGAGGCTTGACCAAGGCTTTCCTGGCTCGAAAACATTTGGTCTGCTCCGAGCAAGTCTTCTGCATTGAAGGAAGTAGCTGGCGTGAGGTCTGCGACAGAGTCTTCCAACAACTGGATGGTGGGCTGGGTGGGTGTGAAGACGAGCCAGATGAAGCCGACCATTCTGCCAGAGGAACACTCTTGTCTAAAAGCCATAGTGTCCCAGAATTGATCCAGAGTCCTTATGCTCTTCCACATGCCGTTGCCTTTCTTGGAGGGCGAAAAGAAGGACTGCGAAGGTTGCGAGTCGGGTATTTCGGCATCGAGTTCGTCGAGGTAACGAGCTTTGGGGTCGTCGGGGAAGTGTGGCACGAGACAGCGAGGCGGAGCGGAGGGATTGGGGGCGATGTCGAGAAGTGGATGGCCGTGTCGCCATTTGCGTTCGTCGGGCGGATCGGAGCGGTAAGAGGGAGGAAAGAACTGGGCGGTCTCGTAGGAATCGAAGCCAGGTACGATGACATGGGCGCGAGTGGTGTATGCGTCGTCGGTGTGGTGCCTCAGAACGGGGTCGAGAGTCTTGCACCACCACTTGACGAGTTGACGATCATCCAGGACATGCTTCGCACCATGGTCGACACTTCCGGGAAAGAGGTATTGGTCCTGGGCTCTAGCAAAGAGCGAAACGACAAGCGGGATGCCAGGTCTCTGCCTATTCTCGGCAAGCCATGTGACGAAGGTCGAGGTAAGTGGACGGATGGGCGACTCTTCTCTGGGCAGATAGCCGGTCGAGTCGGCCTTGGAGACGAACAGGGTCGTCAGGGAGGCAGTGGTGTAGACGAGGACCTCGATGGCGTAGACGAAGACATTGCTTGTGGAAGAGAGAGTGAGAAAGTGAGATTCGCATTTGGTGCGTTGCGGCCTTGTGGCCGGGGGAGCAGCAAACAGGGCGTCTGACTTGGTCGGCCGCGTCGAGAGATGGTGGATTCTGTATGCACTCCCTGCGCCAAGCACGGCCTGCAACCGTGAATACAACTCTGCCCTGCTGAGCGCCGACTGCCCTTCGTCCATCTCGCTACAGATGCTTGCCCAATCGAGTGACCAGAACAGACGGCAACCACTAAACATTCGCTGCTCCAAACACTCCGCCCGCAACTGCCGAAGTTCAACCGTGCCTGCCAGTTCAAGAAAGATTCCCCATTCACTCCCGCCAGCGACCAGGTGAAGGGGAGAAGCAGCAGCAGCAGCAATCAGTACAAGAGGAGGACCAGAGACAAGGCCGAAAAAACCCGTCTGCGCATACACGATCACACACAACCTCAGCATGAGCGCACCCGCACTATCGCCGCCCGCCCTCGTCGGCGCCGCCTTCAGATCATCCTGCACCCGCCCTCGACTCTCTCGTTGCGCCAGCTTGGGTTTCAACAGCTATGCCACCTCGTCCGAATCACACACTCCCCGCTGGGCAGCCACTCCATCACGCATGGCTATGCCTGTCCGCGCACGACCTGGCCCTCGCCAACGCCAATCTCCTCCCTTCTCCGTAAATGCAGACCCCTCCCTCCTCGACTCAGCATACACCTCCTTCCTCGGCAAGAATGGCGACGCCATCTTGCCCGAAGAGATCAAATGGCTAGCCGTTACCCACAAGTCCTTCGACCACGCGAGAAGAGGTTTCAACGACAAGCTCGCTTTTTTGGGCAAGAGACTGTGCGATGTGCAGTGTTCGCTTGCTCTGATCGAGCAGCCCTCGAGTACTCTTCAAGGCTGGCAAGAGACGAGGGGAAACAAGCAGTGGTCGCATCCGGCCATGAGGGGTGTGGAGAACCTTTCCGACTTTGCAAAGAACAAGACGCTGGACAAGGAGAGATTGGCCTCTTTGGCGCGGCAATATGGCTTGGACGCTGTGGTGAGATGGAAGCCGAGAAACGTGAGTCGCTGGAGAGAAACAAAACTCGAAATTGCCAAGAGCTGACAGTGTTGCTACAGGTCGACAACCTCTCATCATCTGGTGTTGATGTCGTTCTCGCCCACACTCTCTACTCAATCGTCGGTGCCGTGGCCATGGAGAAGGGAGGAGACTTTGCAAACAAGATTGTGAGGGAGAGGATACTGAACCCTCTTGGCCTCAAGTGATTTTACGAAAAAGCGACCTTTTCATTGCATATACCTGTACAATTCTGTATAACACTCACAACACATTTTCTCATACGCATGTCCTTTCCTGCGAGCAAGATCACCACAGTATGGCACTGTCGAGAACGATCCGAGAGAATTGCCTTCTTTTCCCAGGAACATACCACAGTCAGAAGAAGAGCCTAAAACATGGCCTGCTAGTCTCTTTCGCAAGCTTTGTGAAACACGGCCATGAACCAGCCATATGATTCCTTCTACATGTACAAGAATGCCACTTTCCATGCCCGAGCAAAAGAACAACGCCCTGTATATTCCTACACTCTTTCCATCTCTGCTTCAACGTCTTCTTGTCAAACCCCTCCTCTCGGCATTCTTCGCCTTCCTCACGGCAGCCTTTCTCCAAGCCAAGAATCTGTTGCCGGGCTTGAACGGCGTAACCCTGATGCCAGCCCTCTCGGCAGCCCTTCCGATCTCCCAGTTTGCAGCACGGTACTGGTATCCGGGTCTCAACGTCGGAGTCGCCCTGACCACTTCGCCAGTCCTCTTGTCCTTGACTACCACCTTTGCTCTGTTTTCCTTGGGTTGCTCGCGGATGGTTGACGCAGAAGCTGCGCCCATGCCCGCGTTTCCAGAAAGTCCAGTCTCGGGGCCGGTGACGAGGTCGCCTTGCAGTGAAGACTCGAGGTGTGGGCTCTCCATTTGGTATGCCAGCATGCCCAAGCGTCGTCTGCGCACTGCATGGGGTGGTTGCGGCAACACTTGGGCGCGCTCGAACACCACTCCAATGTATTGGCGCTTGGGGTGCTTGAGCGGATCTTTGTAGTATTTGACGTAGCCGGGTTGGGTGGCGTAGATGGTGTGGTCGCGGCCCATGGCGCAGTTGTCGCCAGGGAACCATTTGGTGCCGCGTTGGCGGAAGATGATGTTGCCCGGGATCACATATTGTTCTAGTTGGCTCGAATGTCAGTTTTCTGCTTTTGCTTCTTCCGTTCGTGCTATTCGTTCTTCTTGTATGTATCCGGTTCGCTGGAGTGGTGGAAGAAGAAAGAGAAAAAGGTGACCGTGTCGTGTGCTTCTCTCTATGTGTGTGTCTCTTGTGTTTGGTACATACCTCCACTCTTCTTAGCACCCAATCTCTTTCCTGCACCGTCCTTTGCAGAGTTGGCGGCTCCCTGGGCCTTGTGCGAGGCATGGCGCACGGCAATGCTGGTGGTGTTTGTGACTGCTGGCGACGAGAGGCGCAGGGCCGACAGGGCAGTCTCGATGGTTGCAATGGCTGGCGAGGAGCCCGTGGGCAGTGCGCGTATCCTTGGGAGCAACATGGTCGAGCGGTGTGTGTGGTTGCGCTGCTTGCTGTCGACTGCGAATGTCGCCGGCCTTCAACTTTCCACTTGCATTCTGCCGCCTCCGCAATCTTGTTTGGAACGGCTGTTGGGAACATGACTCGACTTGAGTCTCTCTCTACGTCCACAGATAACAACAACATGTTCATGAGCGATATACGATAGTTGATTTGGATCATGTACAGCTGAACGTTTCGTCTACCCATCAATACCTCTCCCAGCCTCCGACCCTCGCCTCACATCCCTCGCCGCCCTCTGCTCGTCCAACTCCTCCTCGCGCATATGTGCCGTCAATGGACTCGTAGCTGCCGGCGTAGGTCTGGCTATAACCCCTTCCATGTCAAGTATAGTCTGCTCGCTCCAGCTCCTGCTCCTTTCCCGTCTCATATCTGTATTCATGCAACTCTGTCGCGTGCCGACAAGCGTCAACTCGTCAGAGTCTTCAAGCTCTTCCGTTATCTTTTCCAGCCTGTCTGTACTCGACATGGACTTTGGTGCAGCTGGCTCTTCCTGCTCGACTTGTCCCTTTTCCACGTCGGGCTCGGTCGCTTCGGCTGTGGGTACCGTGTTGAGTGTCAAGCTCCATCGGGGTGGTTGACGTTCTTTGGTTGCTTGTGGGAACAAGTAGACAATGAGCGGCTTCAAGGCGAGCAGAGAGGCGCATATTATGCCGACGTTGGCTTCGACCATCGACCATGTCACTGCTTCTGCCGAAGATGCCGTAAAGTCGTGTCGAGCATACGCGTTGTGCACTAACACGAGCCTGACAACCGATACCGCACACGTACTGTGCTTGACGTTAGCTAACCATCTCCTGCACGTTAAAGAGGATAGATCTCACAAGAAGCCCAACAAGAAGACGCCCACCAGCGCGATCTTCTGCCTCTTCGGCAACTTCAAGCGTGATATGACAGGCATCGGCAATGCCAGCACTGCAAAATCGAGCACAATATTCACGGCCGTGACACTCAACCAATACGTTCTTGTCCCTAGGCAGTGGCCAGGCACCATCGGCCGCCATACTTTTCTGACCGGATCACAGATAAAGATGGAAGCAAAAACGCCCCAGAGCAAAGAGGGCACGAGAGCAGCGAAGAGGAACCACGTCAGCCGTCGCATTGTGCGAGTAGGAAAGATGCGCAAGTATTGAGTAAGGATCGAAGCTTTGGTGACATGGATCAGGGCGACGTAGAGGACGTTCCAGCTGAGGAATAATTTGGCTGTCGTCGAATGGAGGTCCAAAGGGTTGGACCAGGAGTAACTGCCGAATCCTGTCATGACCATGGCCACAGTAAGACCAAGAACAACCCAAGAGAAGAACTGCAGACATGTTAGTTCTGGTTTTGTGATACGTGGCAGTGGGAAGTGCTGAGCAGGTAGGCAATGTTCTGGTCTGGTCTGGAGATTGAGAGATGTCAAGAGTGCAAAGAAAAGAGACCCCAAAAAGACGAGCTGAGGCAGCTGCATGCACAGCTCCCACCTTCCCGGAGATACTCACAAGCGACACCATAATGACAAAATCATCAAAGCCTACAGCCTTGACAAACTTGCATCGTACAATGAGCCTCAATATCACTACAGCCGTCGCCAGTGTGGTTGTAATGATGGTAGGTGTAAGGGCGTCCCAACGGAGATTTGGTTTATGATGCGACTGCTCTGCCACCGCCATTATCGTCGTCATATCTGATCAAAAGTCCAAGGGAGTCATCAACGTAGTTGCAAAAGGTGGTTAGGGAACAAAGAGTGATAGAAAGTCGGTAGGTAATGTTGTGGCGAGGTGGATATTTTTTGGAGATACATCGATACAGAAGGAGCGCTTTCAAGAATTCCTTTCTTGGGCTCTTGCTACATTAGATTACACAAACACCGACATTTCCCCAACAACAGTTCTACCTTTTTCCCTCTTTGGCGTTGTCTTGCTGTCGTTTGTGTAATGTTGTGTGACCCCTCCTCAGATGGACATGTGCTCCACCAAGCCATGTGACTTTAACTCTTCTGAGTCCTGTCCAGTCTATCCTCATCCAAAGCTAAAGCTTGAGCGACGAATCAAGCTTGATGAAACGAAACTCCAACATCGAATATCTGGGGTACAAGCTTTGGACAGTATTGTACGTGGGGACGATACGGAGGTGGTGTGAGGTTAGCTGAGGACGCGAACCTCTGCTCTCGGCTATCCTGTCATTCTCCAGGACAATCCGACTTTGCTAGCTATGCTGACAGCTCGAGGCAAGCGAGTACCCCAAGAGGGTGTTTCTGCTGACCTCCAAGCAAGTGTGCTGTGTTCGTGTCTGGGGCATGGCACGTATGCCACAGCAAGCCGAATCAGTATGACGATCAAAACCAGCCGGTTGACTGTAGATATTCCCCGAGTTGCAACAGTTATAAGCCGTTGCCATGGACAGCAAGATTTTGTGTACCAAAACTCCAGGACAATACGTGTGCGTGGAGACATGATTAAGCAGATATGCTGGGCACTCGCATCATGTCGAGGTCCATGTGTGAATGCCATCATGCGTAGTATAGCTGACGTCGATCAATGGTCATAATAAAGCCATGGGCCCCCCAGTCCATAGGTTGTTTGAACCCACGAGTCGCATAGCGACGACCAGGATTCTCCGTTGCTGAAAAGTGGAGGCAAACCAGTCACTCAGTTGCGAGAGAAGAGAGCCATCTTTGCTTGGAGGTATGCCTGAACAGCGGCATCATTGGCATCTCGCGGCCGGCCAGAGCTAACAGTGTAAGCCGGAAGGGATTGAGTCCAGGCTTGAATAGCAGATGGATTGTATCCGCCTTGTGGGTGGGCCGGCATGGCGTGGGTGGTTGGTGGTGAGGAACTCATGTTCTGTCGAGAAAGGCTGTTTGACGATTTGGTGAATGACGACATGTCGATGGTATAGAGTTGCAGAGAAGCAATAGAAGAATATATATACGCTGGAGGGACGGGATATATATATGATACAGCTGTGTCAATCGGATAAATTGAGAATGAAACAACAGGACAAACTTCTGACAGTTCGAAGATAAGAGGAGACGCTGCCCTGATATTGACACGTCTCAAAGGCCGGGCAGCCTCATGTATTTGTGTATTCTACAAATTCTTGACAGATGTAGGTTTCGGAAGCCAACGGTCTGATTGTTGGACGAACTCGAAGTGGCGCGCACGCTCCGGGAGCATGTTTAAACCTGCCCTGACATCGCGTGCAGCAAGAACAACCGTGTTCGTATTGCAAATATATGGTTCATGCAACCATCGAGTCATGATCGATGTCCGGCTGGTTGGTCAGGTTGTGTTTGGGCGAAGGAAGAAGGAAAGGCCGTTGTGCCCGCGTGTTTCGAGGGTAAACTTCTTGGAGCCGCCGTTCGGCAACGCCTGATTAGGCCAGGGAGGGGCCCATCTGACAAATATTGTGCATGGGCAAGCAAATGGAACTGTAAGCGTCGTGTTATCACTGGCATCGAGTCTCCCATCAGCGCTGCAACCGAGCTGCTCTTGCTAGAAGCGAGGTGAGATAGCGTCCTGAAAGACATGAAGCAACCTAGCTGGTTTCAGGCTTGTGTGCACGATCCGGACTCGAAGTCGAAGAAGCACCATGATATCAGGGTCTCAACCCCACGCGATGATGGCAGCACTGTTCCTCTATTGGGGAGATGAATTGTTTCCGACGACAAGCTGCAGATAACTTTGTTTGTTTGGTGACTAGCCTTGCTGCGACACGCGATCAGCTTGACAAATACACTGCTTGAAAGCACGACATTGTCCTCCGTGAAAGGATCAATCATGCAGATCCATCACCGTCGCGAGCTCATCCGTTTTTAACCCGACTCTGGGATTCTGTTAAAGACGTTTATTCGCGGCTAGTCATGGCGATGCCGAAGGAGCGAAGAAGGAATCGCAACTGGTTTGGGTGTCGGCAGTGGGCCGTCTGCTGGAGGGTTGAATCCTGAGGACGTCGATTCCAAATCCGCAAACACACCATCTTGGCAACCCGAGTCTAAACTTGCCATCTTATCAACCAAGCCTCTCACAAAGTTCCATCGTTGTTGAAAGAAGCTTTTGTTCCTTTGGTAAAAGAAACAGCCAATCAGCAGACGCCATACGAAGCATTTCCAAATACCCTATAAGGCTGCAGGTCGACACACTCAGAATACGACATCAACAATATGGAGCCGTTGCGGCCGTCCAACCAACATATCTCATCAAGGTATGAGCTGCATCATGGACGTGTCAATGACATGTGGAATATATTATCCTGCATGATCAAAGAATCCATTCCGCTGTCTCTCTTTGTTGTTCGTCTCGGCGTGCTCTTGCCGTAGAACAGCCAGGTTTGAATGCCCTCCCCGAGCTTCGGTTGAGAGCCGATTAACGGAAAGCAAAGCTTCTCGTACATCGTACATCGTAGACAAGGCACGGCTTGCTCGTGTAGCCTCCATGAAAAAGAGGCATGCATGCATGTTTGTTAGGCTGGCTGATCCTCTCACCGCCAAGGTGGAGGTGGACCTTCATCAAGCCACCATCGATCCCCTCTCAGATGCGCTGCGACGTTGAGACGCTTGTGAAGTGGTGGTTCTATGGGCCACGTAGTCCGCAAGAGAGCCTGATGTCGTTTGAATCGATGGTAAGTCAGCCCTGAGATGCACGTCAAGCGGGTACTCTCGGGAACTGCAGTAAGTTTCGGTGAATGGAGTGTCGCGGGATACCACCTATTGGGGGCAGAGCGCCGCTTGAGAATGCTACTCCTTGGCAACAACGACTGTGTGTATATCAAGAGACGATGTTGATACTCTAATTACCATATGTAGAGTTGACCTAACTAAGGGCTGCAAGCAAAAGTATCCAGAGCGCTGTGCATCTAAGTCCCAGAGCCATGGGTGATGCCCAATACCAAGAAAGAAACAAAATGAAAAGACCAAAAAGCAATGGAGCAACCCTGATGATGACAATTAAAAGAATCCTTCGCTCCTTGCAATCGACAAACAACGGTGAAGACTCGTTCCACCCAAGACTTTCTGCATGCCAGAACCCACCAACAGCTTCTGTTAGCGTTGTATCCACTTCTCTTCAGGAGTCGAAGATGGCGCCAAACACCGGAATGCCACGGCACTCAAGGCCGCCGACCACCATTCTGGTGACTTTGGCGTTGGAGATGATGATGATCGCTTCTGATTGAGACTCAACATATCTGGCGTGGGCCAATCTGACAATATCACCCCTGCCTGCCTTGGATGTATCGACGATGCATGCGCCGGAGTCTGCTGTATAGACCGAATTGATGATAGCGTCGCCGAAGGATTCTCTAGGGTTGGAACTCATCCAGAGTACGTGCATGGGGTGTTCGGGGCAGCTTTCCAAGAGTGAGAGACATGGGCCAATGCCAGTGCCGGTTGCAACGACAAGGACCTTCTTGAACATGAGAGCTACGCGCATCACGCCAAAGATGGGTGCACCTTTGACCCAAATGCGAGTGGGAGGGTGGTCGATAAAGTTAGACGTCCAGTCTCCAGCTCTTGACATGAGCACTCTGAAGCCCTGTTCGTCGCCAACTCTGGAGATAGTAGCAAAAGAATGAGTCTCCTTGAGCGGACTGTCAGTGATGCGGATGCCTTGACACGTGTCCATGCGCTTGTAGTCGAAGTGGAGCAGAGCAGCTACCGGTGAGAGAACCTGAACATGGACTCCACGTTCTCTGAGACGACTCCATGGATAGACGATGGCCAAAGTGATGAGAATCAAGCACCTAACAATTGAATCTGATTAGCAAAGCCATCAAAAACTAAACCTCCCATGTAGTCATCGTCCAACATGTACATCCATCGCAATGCAGATGGTTATACAATACAAACTAGATGTCCACTGAGAGTCATGCCAAAACAGGCTCTCAATGGAAGCATGCTAAAAGAGGTATAACACGTTGCATTGCGATAGGTGTGGATGATGGTAGCTTCCGACAGATGGAGTGCTTCCACTCTTATACGTACCAAAACAGGGGGCTCTCAGCCAGGAGAAAACCAGGAGACTCGCCGTAGAGCTGGTGCGAGGTGAAGACGAAGGCACCGAGCTGGGCCCAAAGGAGGCCGATACAGGTCCAACCAGCGTAGCGATGCACGGCTTCAAAGGTGTTGTGGTGAGAGACACGGAACGCAGGGAGCGCGAAAAGGCCAATAGCCAGGAGAAGTATGCTGACAAACGCGGCGAGGGTGAAAGCAGACCTGTTGTCCGGGTTCCTGAAGTCGACGCCCAGGAGAATGGTGAATGCCAGGTACCAGAGAATCCCAGCTGTCGCGCAACCGGAATGAAAGCCACCATATGAATAGACTTTGGCTCCGACTCTGCGCACCGACAGAGGTGCTGAAGGCTTGAGAGTGCACACGGAGCGGAACATGGCATTGACAATGTGCTCGTTGCGGACGAGGATGGCAATGCAAAGGTTGATGGCGGCGCCCGTGGCAGCGTCCGAGCTGGTGATGCAGGTGAGAGAGATAGCCATGGTGGTGGCAATGAGGTTGGCAAGGATGGTGAAGGCGAAGATTAGTCTGTAAAGGGAGAAGAAATCCCAGAAACGTCTAATGGTCTCGGTGCCCAGCTGAGGAGGAAGCTCCTGGGCGCAAGCAAGCCATTCCAGCTCATCCTTGTCGGTGATGATCGGGTCCTGGCCCTTTTCACAGGGCTGCTCCTGCTCCTCAGGGATGGGGGAAGGGGTAAAGGGGGATTCCAGAAGAGCGAGCAACCACGGCTTCTCGGCCAGACCATGGTTCGAGTATGGGTTAGTCTGCAAGCGAAGGGCACGAGCAACGCGTCTTTCCTCAGGGGATAGACTAATAGAGCCATAGCGAGCTCCAGGCTCGGAATTGGCGCGAGGGCGGGTGGCATCCATCTTGATGACCACAGTCACGGCCGGAGGTCCAGAGAAGCGGCGTGCAGACATCTTGGGGTGACATTGTTAGGTGGATGTTGGCGAGTGTATTGTGGCCAGTGCCATTGACTTACTTTTCCTAGAGATACTGGAGTAGACTGTGACTCTACAAATGCCTCCTTACGTCAGAGCTGTATCGTGGGTGAACACGATTCTGATCGATGAGAGTTGAAAGACAATGCAGTCCAAACAGGCGTGGGTGAAAACAAAGGCGCAACGGACAAGAAAGATGACAGAACAAAAAAATTGGGCGAACAATGGGTGAAAGTACTTCAGGATGTCGTAGGATATAGGTCGTAGGTGTGAGAGTGGAAATGGTGAATGGATGAGATGTGAGTCTTCCGAGTCTTCATCCGCTTTGACCACCGCCGACCAACCGCGCAATCGGATAGACGCGCGTATCTATGCAAGAACCGGGCTGTTGGAGCATCAAGTTCCGATGGGCTTTCCGAGGGAAGGCAAGATCTGGATTGAATAACTCTGCTGCCGTGCAGTCGCCGATACGTGGTAGCCAGGATTATCTCAATGTTTACCTACCTGAACAGAGATAGATGATTTTCTTACCTAGATCTGTCAAGGACAATCTTATAACTTTCTATCAGCCATGCTTGTCAAAGTATATGTTTCGTTGTTTGGTCTAGCTGCACTCCATTTGCAACAAACGCTGATCAAGCTTGCACGTATGGCCGATTGTTCTGCCCCCGCTTTATCTCATGACATATCATCAATGCTGACCGTCATTGAGATCGATACGTGCCTTCTGTCAGATACTCCAGTTGTTTCGATAGTTGGTATGTGGTTCACCAATTGCAGTCTCCTAAGGACAACTTCTGATTCTGGAGTCAGCAAATACATCATCACGAAGCGATCTGGTGGATGCTGCACGCCAGATATAGATGATCGACCAGGAAATTAGTAAACTGTTTCGTCGGACAAATAGACGCGTTGTAAGCATCAAGGATGAAGAGAAGGATGTCCTCAACAAGCCTCACACATTGAAGGTGTCTGATCAAGGCTAAACATCGGTTTATATTCTCGGTTTCAAAATTCATTAAAATTTGCCACCCCCAACTTTG
>JALPCE010000280.1:0-31630 GCA_026538705.1 Aureobasidium sp. GC_Fusr_1 | reverse complement strand
TACCTTTTTTTCTGTCTTTTTTCTTTTTTTGTCTTTTTCTGGATTGAAGTAGTCCTTGTGTTTCTCTTTACCTGATTTGCTTTATGGATTGTCCTTGTGAGAATATGGGTGTTAGGGGGGAACATGGATTTCTGAAAGATTTTTCGACATTGGCAAAAGTGTGTCCTAAATCTCGATCCCGCCATGATCCTTCTCTGTTTTTCGAAACCCCTTTTGCACTTTCGCCTTTGAGTCATGGAAAGTATTGTTATCGATGATATGGCACGAACGATTGCTCCAATACTGTAAAAGGGGGTGACCCTGGTCATCTCAGCCCCAAGCGGACCGTTATCAGTTTTTCACAACTCTAGATGCCACAAAAACGGCGACGATGGGAAAAAGTCAAAAACTCATCACGAGAGCGTAATCGATAAGGGGGTGGGTTTATGGTAAATGTTTTGCGTGTGGCTGGTTGAAACAGCACACATGTAAGAAATGATATTTCGTAAAAAAAAGCTCAGAAGCCGAAAGCTACGTGAGAGCCCGCGAAGGCTGAGGCCTGCTGCTTTGATGATGATGATGAAAGAAAGAAAGACAAGAACCCAGCAAAATCGTAAAAGCCAAAAGAGGTATGTGAACATGAAGGAGAGGGAAGAAGAAAAGGAGAGACAAGAAATGGAAAAAAAAAGAGAAAATGCTCGTGGTCCATGAAACAGTCCAAGAAGCGTAAAGACATGCAGAAAACAACAAAGAACTCCAATCCACTTTCTGTGATCAAGAAAACACCAGTTGCACCTGCACCACAGACCCCGCATACCAACAAAATACCAAGCAAACACCGTCATTGAGGAAAGCAACAAGAAAGCAATGGCAAAAGCCAATCACCTCACACTCCTAGCCATCAACTCCTTGACCTTGACTGCAGGTGCAAACTTTGAAGATCTGGTACTCGGTTGCCAGGAGCCAGTGCTGCCGGTGGGACTACCTGGCGACTCGTCAAAGACGTACTCGCCGTCGACGTAGCGGGCGCCGGTGGTAAAGGTTGAGCGTTTGTCTCTGCGGGCGTAGCGCTGCTCAAGACGATAGAGCTCGACTTTGGCGCGGATGGAGTCCATGAAGCCCATGTTTGCGGTTTTGTTTCTTGTGGTTGGGCTGGGTGGGAAAGCGGAGAGGTAGAGGTGGTGGTTGGCACGGCTTGATGCAGTGAATGGATTTGTTGATAGATGTTTGTGTAGATGTTGTTCTCGTGGATTGAAAGGTGGAGTTTTGAGGTTGTGTTGTTTATGGCAAGATGTTGTCGTGAGAGAAGAAGGGCACGTGTGCAAGTAGCAAGGTCGTTATGGCAGGTCGTTGTTCAGGCCAATGGTGAAACGAGTGGAAGGGTGGCCTGCTGAGTCTGATTCAGGAATCGCAGAGTGGCTTGTCCAAAGGGTCGGAGGTAAAGGAGAGTGACGTTGGCGTATGCAAAACAGATCGAAGAGCGGAAAGAACAACAGAAGGTCGAGAGGAAGGGCACGAGGGGAAAGAGCGAAGGGGATAAGGCTTCTCCGCCCGCACGGTCGATATCCTGAGCCGGGTGATATGCACATCTCGCTAACTGACTCAGGTCAACGAGGGGTTCACACATGGGGACACGTCTGTCCTGAAGGCGCTGTGTTTCTTTCTGAGCCCTTTACTTCAGACATCCTTATCGTCGTCGTACTATATTCGAGTACATCAGTTCCTCCATCTCGCTTGCTTCTCCTTGACTATGACAATTCGCTGCACTCAAGTACTGGCCATGATCTCGAACAAATCTCGCCCAGAGTCTCGGCAAGCCACCAAAAACACGTTGTCGCTAATATCTCAACGGCGCGTGAAACATTCGACGGTATCCTTGACTGATTCAGGCTTCTACTGCCGACATATCTACCATCCCCATAGTACAAAGACTTTGCAAGGTTTTATGAATGTTTGAACTGTTATAGTGATTGCCATGTCTTGCGATTCCCTTCGCGATGAAAGCCCAACCCGAACATGCCTATGAAGCTCTCTACCTCTACGCCGGATGCATCAAGGAAAATCCTCCGTAATCTTTCTCCCACCTTCTATCCATTGCGAGTTTCGGGAATACTTCCCTCTACAACAGAGATTGGGCCAACGTTGGGTGCATCAACAGAACCATTGAGCATAGCAACAGCTGAGATGACGTCCGATGGCTCAAGCAAATGCCAACTAGCCAGTGTCTGCTTTGAGCTTGCGCCAACAGTGACCGAGAAGACGTGCTCCTTGGGCAGTCTCGAGTTGCTGAGAGATCTGAACATGTCTGTAGGAATCCGTGTTAGCTTTCTAGTCATGATTTATAGGTCCAAGTCATAAGCATACCTTCGTCGGTAAAGTCATCTCCCAGACACAAGACAAACTCAGGTGCCATGCCCTTCTCGTGACCATACTCTTCAACCAGACGCTTCGCAATTTCGCCCTTGTTGACGAACTTGGGACGAACCTCTAGGTTAGCCTTGCCAGGCATGACCTCGACATCATACTCCTTGGCAACAGTGTTGTCCAACTGCTTGCGGCACTCATTGGCTTGGTGCACACCCCAGTCAGGGTCTGCACGACGGTAATGCCAGGTCAAAGCGATCTTCTTGCGCTCAATGAAACTGCCTTGGGTGCGCTCGGTGTAGTGCTGGAAGGTGTCAATGACCTTCTGTTGCCAAGACATATCTTCCTTTTCTGTCAAGTTCTCCCAATGTTCGCTCTTGGGCTTGCGTAGGAAACTTCCATGCTCAGCACTAAGTCCTAGCTCCGAGATATGACCCATCCACTCATCCAGGAAAGCCTGGTCACGGCCACTGATGATCCAAACAGCATTGCGGGGATCAGAAGCCAGTGTCTTGAGAGTGCGAATGACTCGGTCGGAGGGGATAGCCGATTGAGGATCCTTGACGATGGGTGTCAAAGTTCCGTCGTAGTCGAACATGAACAAGCGCTTCTCCGATTGGCGATATTGAGTGAGGAGCTTGGTCTTATCCAATGCAGGTGTGGCAATTGCTTGGTTGAATGAAGTAAGGTTGGTGAGCAGACGCTTGACGTAGTTGCTTGTCCATGTTTGCACGGTGTTGGTCGTGACGTTTCTGTACAACTTCTTGTGCATCTCATACTTTTGTCTGGGGTCCATAACTAAGGCTTGGTGGATTTCATCTGCGGTGCCTCCAAGATCCCAGGGGTTGATGTGTGTAGCATTACCCAGACTGCCAGCGGTTCCAGAGAACTCGGAAATGATCAATGGCCCGTGGTTGTCCTTCTGGCAGATGACATACTCGAGGGCGGTAGTGTTCATTCCATCACGGACACTTGTGATCAGTCCGACATCGGCAATGCGGAGAAGCGCAAAGTATTCCTCTCTTGACAAGTATTGAGGATAGTGTTGGACAGGAGTGAAGCTCAAGGATCCGTAAGTGCCGTTGATTCTTGCAACCAAGTCAGAGATCTTGTTGGCGGTCCTATCCGTGCCTTCTTCCTTGTCCTCGACACTGGTGGGGCTAGTCACCTGTATCAGAACAACCTTGTCATGCCACTCGGGGTGACGCTCCAAGAAGATTTCGTAAGCTTGCAACTTCTGAGCAACGCCACGAACAGAATCCAGACGATCACGACCAACAATGATCTTTTTGCCAGCATACAACTCTCTGATACCAGCGATTTTCTCGTCAACTGCAGCATCGTTGAATGCCATTTCATGAGTCTTGGCAGCGTTGATGCCAATAGGGAGCACTTCAACAGCGACGTGGGCTCCGTAGGCGTCGACCCCGTTTGCCGAAGAATCGAATCCGAGCACACGAGTGCAGCACGAGGAGAAGTGACGAGAATAGCTGAAGGCTTGGAAACCGATCATATTGGCTCCGAGAACACCCTCGAGAATATCCTTTCTTCTGCTCAAGCAACGGTAGAACTCACTACTGGGGAACGGTACGTGGAGGTAGAATCCGATGTAAATGTTAGGAATACGCTGACGGAGAAGTCCTGGAAGCAGAAGCAAGTGGTAGTCGTGGATCAGAACAATGTCTCCGGGCTTGTAGGTCGAGAGGATTGTATCGGCAAAGGCCTTGTTCAAGCGGAAGTAGTCGGCCCAGGCCTTGCGAATCGAGCGCCCATCGGTGGGCTCATTCTGCTTGTAGTGGAACAGAGTATACAGCTCGTGCTCGGCATAACGACGCCATCTAGCTTGGTCTCTCATGACAGCCACATCGCCGTCCATTTCGTCAGCCAGCCAGACAGGGATGGTTCTGCCTTGAGGATCGCGGTCAAGGATTCTCTCCAGCTTCTGACGATCGTCCTTGCTGATTCGCATTCCTTCGTTTGAGCCAGGCTCGGGTGCCGGGACATTTGAGTCTACAGGGATGGGCGCGGATGCTTTGTTGAGAGGTGCTACGCTCATGGATGACACGTTGTTCTCGTCCATGAAAACACCGTTACGAGTCTTTGGTTGAATCTCTCCAGTCCAACCTACAAGAGTGTGGTTCCAGGGAGACTCGTTTGACGACAGATGGGCAAATGAATCGAACAGTGCGGATGTGCCTCTGCGACTCTGGAGATCCCATTCTGATCCTGCAGCATAGCCAATCTTGTGGGGAACAGTGAAGAAGGCGCTGATAACTTGGCCGCTCAAATTCAAGCTCGGGTGGGCGGCCTTGGGGTCAACATCGGCTTGGTCAGTGGTTTGCTGATGTCCCTTCAAGCTCAAGCGACGAAGTACGTCTTCTCCAGCACCATCATTTTGACCTTCACTTCAGTCAGTTGCGTCCTGATTTGATGTCGATTGCATTTTCCGGTACCTTCAGGTGAGGCAACTTCAGGAGAAGAGATTTGTTGAGTTTGGAAGAAAGAGGTGCGGCCAGTAACATCTACACCCGGAGTGACTGGAATTTCCGTGTTCTTTGGGTCAAAGACAGGGTTGATCGAGCCAAGTCGAGGGTTTGGAGGACGGTTGGCCATCGCTTCCTGATGGCAGGAGATTTATAAGAGCTGAACAGTTGGTCAGCATTCCGCGTTGTGAGCGTAGAACAGGCTTGGTGCTGTCGACGATGCTGTATGATGAGATCTTGGAGGTTCATGTCGTAGTTCTGTAGCTACACTGGCTTCGAGCAACCGAAGCGCAGCTTGTCCCAGCCCAGAGGTAGACAGCTGAAATAGAAAGGGGGCAGTATATACCTCTGATGCAGCAAGATGTTGAGACCACAATTCAGCTGTTCCCGCTGTTTGCGCCGGTGTCCTTGGAGGGCGTGTAAAGGTGTCGAATATCTCAAAGTTAAATTTGCTGCGATTGGCCCATACCGTTGCTTTTATGTGTATGTGAACAGGTTTTGTCAACACCAGATTAGAAGATTCTACAACGAGGTGCTGTGACGTGTTTTGGGCGTTGGGCCCGCTTCTGCTATTAGTGGGAGGCGCTAGCGAACGGCCGGCGAATTATATAGAAACACATGCTGCCAACAATCAGCAAGCAACCCTTCAGGTTCCCAGGCAACCAACCAGAACTTTCGCAAACATACCTGCCAATCGTTGTCTTTTGAAGATTGTTCTCTTGTAACCGCAATTTGATGAGTGTTCCAGCAGCTGTGGGAACTCCAATTTGCGATATGCGGTGACAGTTACCGAATCAGGAGTTGGTCCGTCGTCGGATAAGAAGTCCTTGATGCTCGATAACTTCCAGCTTGGTCACTCCCAGAAAATATGGCTTGGCTCAACAAACAAGTGGGCAGTCATGCTGTCGTAATCAGACACTCCTCTCGCTTTCTGACCAGGATATCCAAAGTGAAGAGAGCAGTCGTCGTTGAGTCTAGCTTCGGCAGTCTTGATATAGAGATCAGGTTTGCTCTGTCGTATTCGAGTAGGCTTGCTCAATCACACAAAAGCACTATGCAGCTCATCAAAACATGTTCTTGCATCTTCCACAAGAAACTAGTGCAATACCAACTGATTCCGGCTTTTGCTAGATGCAAGCTACCTTGATCTACTTGTACTGTATAGCTTGATTCAGGGCTATATAGAACAAAATCTCGAATGCTCTTTGGACTTGGCCAATATGGACATCACTCCGCGGCTGTGACAGAACAATCAAGCTTGTAGAGTACCCCTGTCAATCTATTCCCCTTTGAACCGACTGGAGTGTCGCCATGGGGTAAAGATAATCTGCAGGGCACAGCGGCCACAGCCTGAGTTGTCGAAAGATGGACACAGCTGGCATCTGCTTCGTTCTAACCGTCTGCTGGTTCGACACATTATAGTTATACCTCACTGCGATCACCATGGCCGCGACCGCATACCAGATATCTGCTCTAGCCATTGACTCTGGAACTGAAAAATAGCTATCTACCACCTATGAAACAGGCTGGGACAGGTAGATTGTAGAGAGAGCTTCAGAAAGCCACGACTTACGGAGGAAGACAGAGTAGATATGGAGTCAGTTACCCAGACAGACTCGATCTCGGCCTGCTCTGATACTAGACTCTTGTAATCAGCTCAGAAACAGAGATGAGGGGCTGTTTGTAGCAAGTGGAAGCCATCGTCATAGGTCAAGCAAAGCACGATGCCCCGCACAAAATCCAGGCGGCCGAAATTGGGGCGGGCAGCTGCACTGCACTACAAACCACCGAAGTTCCTTTCTGCGACCACGTCAAAACTCTTTACACACCGCTATACACTCCCCAGATCAGTTTGAACTCATTCTAGATCTTCAAAATGGCCTCCACCACAGCACCCGCCGAGATTGGTACGTACACTCTCAATGTGCTCCGAGAGCAGGAAAATTCAGAAGCTAATTGCCTTTGCGAGCAGACTACAGTCTGAACAACCCAGACACGTGCGGCCCAACCCTCGACTCTGCTCAAGACGACGCCCGCTGACCTCAACATTAGCCTTACCAAGTACAAGACCGCCGCTCAGATCGCTCAGAAGGTTCTCGAGGCTGTCACAGGTACATGGCGTGACGCAAACCACAAAACACCGACGACTGACATGTGTTCAAGGATGGTGCACTGAGGGTGCCAAGATCGTCGAGGTCTGCGAGAAGGGCGACCAGCTCCTCGAGGAGGAGATTGCCAAGGTCTACAAGGGCAAGAAGATCGCAAAGGGTATTGCTCACCCTACCACCGTCTCGCCCAGCGCTTTCGTCACTCCCTACACTCCCCTCAAGTCCGACGCCGAGGAGGCCGCTGTCGAGCTCAAGGCTGCCGAGTGCGTCAAGATCCAGCTCGGTGCTCAGATTGATGGTTTCGGTGCCATCGTTTGCGACTCGATCATTGTTCCCTCCTCCGAGGCCAACGCCAATGGCGAACTTGAGGGTCGCCAGGCCGACCTTGTCCTTGCCACCTACTACGCCAACGAGCTCCTTTTGAGAACCATGCTGCCCTCTGGTCTCCTCGCCTCTGGCTCTGAGGAGGAGATTGCCAAGGCACGTGCCCAGAAGCCTTACAGCCAAGGCAAGATCACCCAGCTCCTTGAGAAGCTCGTCAAGAGCTACGACTGCAACCTGGTCGAGAACACCACCTGCTGGCAATTCGAGAGAAACGAGATTGAGGGCAAGAAGAAGATCATCTTGGCTCCTGGCGAGGGTGTTAGAGGTGACGGCCTTCCCGAGGTTGGCGAGGCCTGGGGTGTTGAGATGGGTGTCAGTCTGGGCACCGGTAAGGTCAAGTCCCTCGGCAACCGCGCCACTCTCCACCGCCGCACCACGACCACCTACGGCCTCAAGAGACCTAGCTCGAGAGCCACTCTGTCCGAGGTCGTCAAGAAGTTCGGTACTTTCCCCTTCTCTATCCGCCAGCTCGAGGACGAGCGCGCCGGCAAGGTCGGTGTCGTCGAGTGCGTCCGTGGTGGTGTTCTCCGCCAGTACGAGGTCATTGGTGACAAGGACAATGAGGCTGTTTGCCGTCTGTTCACCACCGTTGGTAAGTTTGCGCAACATTTTCTACAAAGGCAGCGTTTTCTAACCTTTGACCAGCTGTCAACAAGAACGGTATCACCCGTCTGAGTGCTCCTCCTACTCCTGACCTTACCAAGTTCAAGACCGACAAGAAGATCACCGACGAGGAGATTCTAAAGATCCTCGAGCAGCCTCTTGCCAAGGAGTCGAAGAACAAGAACAAGAAGAAGAAGACCGCCACCAAGCAGGCCGAGAGCACCGAGGCATAAATTCTGGTCAAGACGCAAGATGACCGAGGACAGAGCTTTTGAGCGGAGCTGAGCAGCCATACTGAAACATCTCAGTTGTGGAGACGCAGTAGGATGGCATACGACGGCATGATCAGCAAAACAAGACACGAGTCTGAACTGCTTAGGGTGGAAAGTCAAGAGGGAGAGGCAAGAATGGCATGCCAGGCACTAGTCGCAAGCGAATGGAAGTCAGATACGAGTGCCCATACTCAGCTCAAAGCAACATTACGCATCACGTCAGACATATATTAGCAGGTCATATGAGAAGGCGCGTGATTCGCAGATGAAGGTGATGGTGGTTGACTGTTGAAGGGGCTGGTGTTTGGTCACTCACCCTTCACCCTTGGCGCACGGCGACGAGATTCCCTGAAGCCGCACACCTCGACACGTCAAACACAGCTCCCAGAGGCCTCGAAGTGGAGAGAGAGCGCGAGTCGACGCTTGGGTTGGTTCTGATCAGGATTGAGCGTGTGTTGCGTGTCTGGAGAGGGTGTTCTTCCGCGACCAAAAAAAGTCATAGGCGTCACGGCCGCACCTTCTACGCTTCAGATTCGACGCACCTGCCTCCTTACTCAACATCGCAACTTCCGCCAGGCGGACACCTACGCACCCACGTCCAAGACAAGAGGCATCACTGGCCTAGAAAGAGCTATCAAAAACAAGATGGATTCGACGCCGTCGACCAGGAGTAGGAACCGCAGTCCTCGTGTACCGCCCGCAGCATCGACCCAAAATCGTAGCGTCGCCCAGCCTCCTGCTCAGAATGGCTCAACCCAGGACTGGATAGAACCGCCGCTCGCATCGCCCATCCCTAGTTTCGAAGAGCACGGGGGAGGTCCTTACGGAGTCCTCGAGGACATGCAAGCTCTGGGCAGTCGGCCGACAGCAAAAGTCAGAGGCAGGGTGAAGCCAGACGCTCCTAAGAAAAGTGCTCTGGGCAAATCTCTTGCCAACCCCATGGCCACCGCATCCAACCAGGGCACGCCAGAAGCAACTCCTGCACCTATGGATCCTCTGCCTGAACAGCCCCTGGTCATCGTCGACGATGAGCGTGATGATGACTACACGCCACGTCCATCCAAGAAGCCTGCGAAAGCCCGTCTCTCGCGCTCAGCTGTCAACACGGTCAAGTCTACTGCTTCGCCAAAGCCCACTACACCTTCAGTCGCAGCCTCTGTGACTCCTGTACCTTCATCTGTTCCTACCCCTGCCGCCTCGGCCACACCAAGTGCCCCCCCTCCAGCTTCTGCCAAGCGCCACCCTCCAAAACCCGCCTCAGAAGAAGAGGTTGCAAAGTACCTAGAATCATTCGATCAGACTATCCCACTGCCCGACGATGACCAACAGCTTAATTTGTATGGGATTGTAAAAGCTGCTGTCAAAAAGTCTCTCGAGGTCGGGAATAGGTATCTCGGTCTCGCTATCCAGGACGTTTATCTCGAAAGCTTCTCCAAGCCACATTTGGTAGATTTGCTGCAAGGTATTCTCGACCAGACCTCGACACCCCAAGAAATCGCCGTTTTCAGAGAGCACATCAACCGAGCCAAAAAGAGGATAAGGGCTGCTGAAGAGATGAAAGACAATAAGGACGTTGCAAGTGAAGCAAAGCAGGTTTCTTCACTGGCACCCGAGATGATTCCGCACCCTTCTATTGAGACCCAAGCCGCTCCACGAAAACCAAAGATTTCACTCAAGATAGGCAAGAGAACAACGCAGAGCGTCACCAAGCCTGCCAAAACCCCAGCACTTCCTCCACCCACAACTAAGCCGCGTACATCAAGCGTGTCGAGCTCTTCATCTTTATCGTCACTCACTTCCATCGAAGAAGAAATGCCTCCTTCCGACCCATTACGATCATCAGCACCTGCAGCTGCTCTCACTATGCTTGCAGCTCCTCCGCAGACAAACGGCTCTATGAAGCGCTCTTCAATAGAAGCAGGAAATGACGAAATCGATCGCGAATTTCAAGCGAAGAAGCAGAAGTTTGACCAGACAGTCAACCGTGATGCTCCTACGGAAGAAAGCCACGTACGACCAGATCTACCGGCCATTTCCAGCGCACACCAAAATCTGATCGTACCGCCCGTACAACTCATCGCCAACGGAGCCCACAGCAGAGAGAATCAAGCTGGTGCAGTATCGCCTTTGACTGATGTATCATCGCCACTCTCGTCTGCATCCCGTAACAATACGCCCAAGAGAGCTTCTATGCCTGCCAAGATGATGAAAAAGAAAGCCAAAACCAAGCACTCGTAAGTGATCACCTCTGAGAGAATGCGCGTAGCAAGCAAATCAGTGCCTACCATTCCGCAGACTGAAGGACACGAATATTATGATGCTAACTGCTGTTGTTAACTAAGGCCAGTCAAAAAGCAAGCACCTGGGCAAAGTGCTGACGAGGACGGAACAAGCCGTAGAGTCAGCCCCAGTGGACCTGATGTGAACGAAGAGGTACAGACTCCTTGCTATCATTTCTTTCCCAGCACATTCCATGTCATACATTTGCTCGTGCAAAAGGTGCTATTGCCGATAGCATCTGATCCACATATATTATGAGATCACTCTGCAGAATAATTTCGCTGACACCCACCACCCAGTCTGACAATAACGACTTCTGCACAGCTTGCAATACCAGCGGATTTCTTCTTTGCTGTGACGGCTGCGACAGTTCGTTCCATCTGCACTGTCTTGACCCCCCTTTGAGCCAAAACGCGCCTGAATTGAACGAGGCTTGGTACTGTTTCGGCTGTACCGCAAAGCGCGCACAACCCCAGAGACAGTCCCGTGGCCTCTTTGCTGCGTTGCTTCTCAACCTTGAAAAGCGCAATCCATCAAACTTCATGCTCCCACAGGACATTCGCGAATACTTTGATGGCGTTGCAACCGCTAAGGACGGCAAATTCGTAGAGCAACTTGCTACAAAGACTCGGTAAGTCGATACATAAACACGCCACCACAAGCGCTTGTCGTGCAAAATTCGACGATAAGCAGTGCAATGCAAGATTGGTGACTGACATGTGTAACAGAAGAGGAGCTGGATACGAAGAGCTGCCCGATCACTTTAAGACAAAAGATGCTAAAGGGCAAGCCATCTTATGCTACAACTGTTCTCTTTCGTCCCTTGGCCGGCGCGAGATCATCACCTGCGATCAGTGCAGCGCACACTGGCACCTTGACTGTCTCGACCCCCCTCTTGCAAATGTCCCCTATCGTGACCACACTGGCAGAAAGATTCGTGATTGGCTTTGTCCTCTTCATGCTGATCATGTGCTACGCCAGATGGAAGTGCCTCGTTTGGCTGATCGCCAGTTCCAGAGGGAGCGAAGAGTACACATGCGCAGACCTCGTGCTGCAAAGGTCGTTGATACCGCCCTCAACCGCGACTTTATCAACGACGGTGTGGTCGAGATCGCCAACGACTCGAGTGATGATGAGTCCGAGTTTGAAGAAATCGATGTCTCGGGTGTTGTCTATCGTCTTCCTGAGAAGGGCATCAAGCTCGATTTCATTGACAGAGTCAGACGGTGAGTGTTTCTCCATTCGTTTTCGAAAGCTTTCTCTAATATTGTTGCAGAAGCCGAGCAGCCGAACAGTACTACAACAATCGCCAGACATACTCTCGCCCGAGTAAGAGAAGAAAAGTCCTGCACTACGACGAGAGGGACAGCTTCTTCCGCCGCACTTTCGCCGAGCAGCGTACTGCGCTTGACTTGGTTGGTCTTGCCAATCAGCAAGCTGACCTTGACTTCAATGGAGATCAAGTCAGCAGCCTTCTTACTACCCTCATTGTAAGCTCTACCATCTTCCACAACATTTCAACTCGTGTAACTGACTGTGTTGAACAGGCCGAAGCGCCAGCTGATGTGGTTGAGCAAATGATTCAAGCGGAGAAGGCAGCCCAGTCGTCTGACACGACAGGTCCACCCTCACCTCCGGCATCAGACCAACACACAGAGCAAAGCGCTGCACAGCAACGCAAGACGCTGGAGCTGCTCCAAACACTCATTGCCAGGAAGCTTGCCGCCTCGCCCCTCTTGACAGTCTAGCTACGAGCATGTTATTGAGCAATTCTTCATTGCTTCATAGAAAGCAAAAATCGGCTGCGACTCTTGACAGACAAGGGACATGGTGCTATGAGCTGATACACGCTCGGACTGCTCGAGGTGACTTCTTTCGCCCACGGCTTCATTGACAGGTGGTGTTTTGCTTGCAAATGCTTGGTTATCGGTCTCGATGCAGTGTCCTCGACTCTTTTTCTATCTCATCATTCTTGCGGCATGGACGGTTTCAGGCAGGGAAAGGGGGGGAAAAAGCCAAAACATTTGTACTATAGCTAGTAATATTTCATGCAGAGCCGCCCAGTTTCAACTGGCTGCTCGCCTTGTCCCTTTTTTTCTACTCTTACTGCCATATGTGCTCTTGTTTGTTTCCTGTCATTTCAACTGTGGAATTGCCGATGGAAATCTGAATTGCTTGTCTGCTGCCTCTTTCGGTGGAAACGATTTTTTTTCTGTTTGCCTTTTTGTGTGTGTGTGTGTGTGAACAAAAAAATAAAAACACTTGACGGATGGGGGTTTGAAAGATTACTCGATTGTACTTTCGACAACAAAAGATCTAATTCTCGGTGGAACACCTCAGTCTGTGTTCTTGATGGAGTGGAGGCCAAGTGTTGTGCATTTTGATAAACGTGTGAGCATCAATATTCCTAGTACCGCGAAACACGAGAAAAAAACAGGTGGGTATTAACAATCGTGTTTTACGAAAAAATTATCTAGAAGAAAAGGTAGAGGACAAGTGAGAAAAAAAAAAAGAAAAAAGGGCAAAATCTGCTTCAGAACCCTCTAATCGCATGATACCGTTCCGAAATCGAGATTTCTTGATGGCTCCCGTCGAGATGACGTGAAAGAGCTACGAGCGTGAGGTCAAGTGTGGGAGGCGTGCAGAAATAGCATCTGAATCGCGTCCACAATCTTACGGGGTGCTCTTTCTTCGCATGGATCCAGAGCCTTCGAGGGGTTTGCGGCTTACCACCATCCGGGCAGAATGAGCAAAGCTTTGGTGGCCGTGTACAGTTGACATTTGGTGCTTGTTCAACAACCATTGGTAACGAAAGGTCATGTCGCATAGTCCGCTACCGTCGAGCCTCTGGAGATCACACTTGTAAGGCTTGGGGCGTTGCGTGGATCTGGAAGGCATCTCCGCTTCCTCCTCAGCAGCATGGAGAGCTGGGGCAGCAGAATCGAAGCGTGTTGTTCTGGCCGGCGATGCATCTTGGTTGCATAGAGCAGCGCTTTCGAAATCTAACGCTGAGAGATCTGGTTCGTCTGTATGTTGTGTGCCAGCATGATCGGAGGCAGTCACATCGTGTGGGTCTTTGCCGTTCTAGTGCGAGCCGGCGTTCTACGAGGGCCCTCCTGGAGCGAGGACAGAATCCAATACGCCAAACAGAATGTCTCTGTCGGCAGCCGTTGCACCTTCCCAGCCAAGGTCGTCATCATCAGTCATCATGGCATCGCCGTCTGCTTCTTTGTTGTCCAGTGGACTGTGGTCACCATTCGTGAGGGCCATAGGTGTGTCGACCATGTCCATTTCCACATTGTCCATTATCTCCTGGGCAAGGAAGGGGTCTAGACGTTGCCGTGTTTCGTCCAAGCGCGTAGACATGCGTATTTCGTCCATGCTGAGTGGCTCTCTCCGCGTAAGAGATTCTTGCTCACATGGCAAGAAGCCTGCAGCGCTTCTGCTGAGCTGGCCACGATCTACGGCATCTTCCTCGCTGCGCATCTGAGCGCGGAACTTTGCTGTTATTGGACCCAAGTCTCCAGGAGCGTTGCTGCGCGTTGCCGAGAACCAACTCGTCAGCTTTTCCTTAATGTATGTCTCGGTAGCAACCTCGACAAGCTCTGCTATGGCCTGCAAAGCGGCGGACGTCATGGGTACTGCTGACAGGCCCACGCCTTCTTCATAGCATATAGGCTCGATACGGGCTTGGACGTCCGCCCGTGAGGGGAAATCTAGCGTTTCAGAAGCCAGCGGCACAGCATATCGTCTTCGAATTTCCAAATCCCAGTTGGTCTTGCTGAGTGAGGTTGCGGTGGTTGGTATAGCGTCGGGTATTTGGGAGGAGGTGACAGGTACTGTGAGGGCGGTTGCGTACGTGGCATTCTCGCGCAAAGGGCCCGAGGGCGGCACGGCAGGGAGGTTATCCTTAGCACTCTTGATCCTTCTCCTATCGCGGGCAGATAGAGCCATGACTTCGCGTTTTAATCTCTCTTCTGCCTTGTCACCACCGCCTTGTGAGACTTTGTTGTTTGCGCTGGCCGAGGCCGGGGCGTCGGTTGCTAACACCCATGATGCGACAGGTTCTGGTGGGGGGTCGCGGTAGATGTTGGAGTGTATAGCACTGAATATTTTGTTGTGCAGATGGATGGTCGAGACCAGGACACCATTGTATGAGACGGTTGGTGCGTACGAGAGGACCCGGTCAGTGACTTGGGAGAGTTCGGCCTGGTTCAATTTGCCTGGAGCCGGGATGGTCAGCGCATGTGCGAGCTAAGTGGAAGCAGCAAGAGAGGCGGTACCCAAGAAGAAGGAGGACAATGTGTTCTTGTACTCGGACCAGGACTCCCCAACAGCAGCCTTGAGGGCAGTGAATAGTGGCTCTGTATCAATTCGTGGCACGCCCATGCGCATGGGCGTCTGCATCTTGGTCGAGTCGATCGACTCGATGCGCCCAAGTTCCGGCCCGTCCATGGTTGCTGAGGTTGTGTAGACGGTCCTCTATACTGTGTAGATGACGCGCCGTTCGCTGGTCGTGCGAGTCTCGTTGCCCGTGACTCACTGCAAGACTCCAGTCATAATCGATGTCGTTAGAACCGGTAAGCTTCCGCGACAGTAATGATATTATTGATGAAATGTTTATAATGTGGTGTTGTTTGTCGACAACTGCCTCCTTTTGTCTCGTTCTCCGCGAACTGAAGTCCGGGAAAGAGCGATCACGGCCGAGGCCTGGGGTCGCTGCCTGAGGCTGCCATTTCACATCTCTCCCCATCTTTGCACAATCACCATCTCTGTGCCCATCTCTGATCCAGGAAACAATCGTTGCATCTTCTACAGTAACTCATGGCATCGTAGCATGAGGTCTCATGAAAGCGCCAAGGCTAAGGAAATCCGTCTGTCGAATGCTCAACACTGCTAGCTAAACTACTCAAACACAAGTCCTGCATCTGGCTTGAGCCAGTTCCACTTCTTGTCCCAAGATAAAACAAAATCTTACACCTCCCTAACCCATCCATCCCAGTTGTATGCGTTGTCCCGAGCCCTCACCTTCGCCCTCGAACCAGTAAAACAAAAACATCCGTCCCTGGACAACCCACTCGCTCAAAATGCTAAAAGGTCTTGAATGTCGTAAATTCTTGAGAAGAGAAAAATGAGGAATCCCGTATGACAGAAGTTTAGTGCAGTTCTGTCATGAACGCCTCGACGCTCTCTGCATCGTCCACTTCTACCCACTGCCACTCCTCGTTGTGGTCCACCTCTTCTAATCGCATGCGCCCATGACTGTCTATCGGATCTTCGGGGTGTACTATTACACTGGCGCCGATAGCTGCTGATTGACGTCGATTACTCATCGGCAGTTGGTATCTGAGTACTCCTCGGAGAATGAGCTCGAAAGGGTATTGCAGTACCCTTTCCCAGCGCTCTGATCCTCCGCTCTCCGTTTTGTTGCCAGGATACCCAAGACGGAGCTCGCCCAGCGAGTAGTGTGTGTGACGTTTGATAGGTGATCCTTCAAAGCACAAAGCTTGGTCGAAATGTAGAATCCTGCCGAGGAGCATTGTCTGCGAGTCGCCTTCGATAGGATCCGTGCCCTTGTCCACACCTGAGCCTGCATGCCAGTGACCGTGTTCGTCTTGCCACGGGGTACCTCCAGCCTCTCCACGAGTGACCAGACGTCTTCGCTGAGTCGTTGCTGGCAAGGAACCGTTGTCTCTTCCAATAGGGTTGACATACTTGCTCTTGGCAAATATGTTTACGACCATGTCCGTTACGGTCACACTCAGGATGTTCGGATTGACAGCCCCAACCAACAAGTCCAGCATGATCTCTTGCTCGCTCGCGAGAACGTTCTGGATCTTGTCCACGTGGAAATCGGTCAAAGGCTTGTTGAACATGACCAGCAGCCCAACAGCACCCATAGTCACCATCATGACGACTAGAAGACCCAGGATAAACCCTCCAACTCTGCTGAATCGTGATCGTGGTTCTCTGACGCCGTAGTAGTCAATCGAGCGCATGCTGTTGTCGCTGTTGAATCTTCTGCCGTAATTGCGCTGACTGTTCCTTGATGTTCTGACGCTACCCAGCATAGGCGTGCGCTCGTCGTCTGCGCCTTCTCCCTCGAAGTCATACTGTGAGTTGTCGTTCTTCTTGCCGAACAATCCGGAAGGTCGATGTTGTCCGCTCTGAACGCTGCGCGGCGTGCCTGGACGCGAAGGTGCTCGATCTGAAACGGACAAGGTGGTGCTGCGTAGTTTGGATGCCTGAGTGAAGGGCGAGTCTTGGTCATATAGAGAAGTGCGACTGCTGCCGCCCGGGCGGCCGAATCTGCCAATATGCCTGGCATGGTGGGCCCGAACCGTACCATCACCCATGGCTTCAGGGCTATCCAACACGCTATAAGGGTTGTTAGAGAACTTCATGCTGCGCTTGCCTGCGATGCGATGATCGCCGTAAGGTCGCATTCCATGGCGGAAGTCGCTCTGGCTATGTAGGGATGTCCCACTAGGTGTACGCGAATGATGTCGACTGGCTCTGTGCTGTTGCTCAGGCGGGTTCGATTCATATACAAACGTCTCGTCCGAATCTGAAGAGTTGGCTTCGTCGACGGCATTTGCAACCCTGGCCTCGAATATATCGGCCTTGGAGGAGGCTGAACGAATGGATGCGTTAGTATTATGCGACGGTATATAGGTTAGAGCAGCGCGACGAAAAGCAGAAACGCGACGCGGCGAATGAGCAACAAAAGACGAATCTGAACGCGTGTCTTCATAATCATCGGCGGAATCAAGCGAGGGTTGGGCTTCACCAGAAGAAGTGGGTATGTTTCTGCGACGGGAAGAGAAAGAAGTAATGGACGAATGATGACGCAAATGCAATGGGGGATTGAACACACCCGTTCCGTTGTTAATCGAGGGCGCCTTGCGCGTCGCTCGCTTTCTCTCCTTTCTTGGTCGTATCGTCTCGGTGCTGGGCTTCATGCGAAGAGAGCCTCCCAAGTCGGGCCTGCCCAAGGTAGAACGATCGATGGTAGATATCTGCGATTGTGGGATGGAGCTGACGGTTTCTGTCTCGACAGTCATGTTTCGAGTCCCTTCAGTGGCGCGTGATTTGCTAGATCCAAGACCTGGATATACTGATTTGAGGGCGGCGACATTTTTGGGACGAATATTCGAGCTCTGGCTGGTTCTGCGACCTCGACCATCACTCAAGTTAGCATCACTCTCGCTTTCTGCGAGTTTTGAAGAGGCTTCTCCATTGTTATCTTTTGGTTTACCACGAACAGTCGGAGGCCCGTCGTCGTCAGAGTGCGCCCCGGTCCTGCATACCACGTAAGCTTATGTGCTGTATGCTGTAAATAACAATTTGATAATACCCTTTCGAGTTGGTGCTACCGCTGGGCGCTATGTTCTCGACGACTGTTTCAAGGACAGGTCTTGGGCCGCTAGGACCTCTGGATTGGACTTTTGGAGGTGGTGGAGGTTGTAATTGAATAGGTTCTTCTTTGATGCTCTCGTTCAGGATCGAATGTTCCGAGGGGGTAGAAGAGGGTTCGACGACAATAGATGGAGGAGCAGGTTTTGGATTTTGTGTCAAGGCGGAATTTCTACGAGAGCGGGCGGAAGAAGGGGGAGGAGACTTGAGACGAGGTGAGGCAGGTACGATGGTTGGAGTGGTTTCGCCAGAGGCAGTGGCAAGAGGACGTTTTTGCGCAGTGAGTCGGGTTACAGCATCAGTGACAGAATTGGGTGATTGGGCCTGCTGGAGTTGTGGGATGGTTGCCGCCGAGAGAGCACGTTGGATGGCAGCGGCCGAAGGCACCGAGGTAGGCGTGGACAAGGCCGGGGTACGGTGAGGGCTGGTGTCGTGGCTGCTCTGCCGGGAGCGCAAGACACCGGTTCTGCCCTGTACGGCCGAGGCCGGCGGAGTGCCGTGTTGGCGCATGGCGGAGCGCACCGGCGACGGATTCCTGGACGAGCGAGGACTCTCGGAGGGAGCAAAGGTGGCCGAGGGCTGTTTCCGCAGCGTGGGGATCGAGGATATGGACGTGGATGAGGCGTGTCGCACCGTAACGGGGCTGCTGTCTCTGCTGGATGCGCTCCTCGGGTGGGCTTCGCGGGCGTCGGCCATGGCGGCGTGCGAGGTGGAGTTGGTGGTCGAGTTTGATCAAGGCTTCGTGGACGGGAGTCACGACGGACGGGGCATCTGCATGTTGTGTTTGCGATAGTCGGTGTGTAGCGTGCTAGCGACAGGCGTGGACAGGTGCAGGTGCGAGAGCGACAGCAAAAGCAAAACGGCTAGCCAGGTGCAGATGCGAGGGCGCTGCCTGTACTAGGGGCGTGTGCGAAGCAAACCAAGGAGTCAAGGACCATGTCATCGAGCCAAGATGCAGCCAGAAAGCCATCGCTTCCTCTTCCTCGTATCCGCTCTTCGATCCATTTTCTGGAACAATTCAATCTTGCTTTAGCGCTGCTTGCACAAAACTATAATCCAGTTTCCTATACATGGCACACGAGTCCTTTTCTCTACATATCGTGCCTCCTGTGTTCAATCGAGTCCAAGCCACTTCTCTTGCTCTCCATCGGCCACTCTGCCGCCAAACAAAGCCAGCAGCGTCGAGTCGGTAAGCTTAGAACAACAATCATCACCCAGTCGACAGACACAGCACACAGTGCACAGTGCACAAGCCATGTTTCATCAGCACATCAGAAAAGTCCATGAATTGTCGCCATGTCAGCTACGCGCCTAACAATCTTCCCCTTGCCTGTGGCTTCCACGAATGCTGCCGCCTTGGGGGCTGAGAACCTCCCGACATGTGCGCCTGTGCCACTGGAAACGCCTGCGCAACGTGGCTTCCAACCACACGCTCGCTATCAAACCAAGAAAAATAGCCATGTATCCCATGATCAAACGCCATTTGGTATTCTGCCTTCCCATGAGCCAAATCACATAGACCAATCGCCGAGCAATGTCTAGAGTACCGAAATGAGAGCAACAAAAACATAACAAAAGTGCCCAAACCGGCCATCTTCTTGAAAACGACGTCCACCGTCAATCAAATAGAGATAGAGGGCAACAAAAAGACAAGGTGCTAAGAAGAGAAGAAAAAGAAAGGACGTGGAAGATGGAATCCTTGGGTTCCTGGGAATCAATCGTGCTGTCGTTACTGATACAAGTTTGATGTTGCGTGATAGTGTGGTCATGCCCAAGAATCGGCTCGCCGCTTGGACAGCTACAACGCTTGCAATTCGTTGGCCATGGATTCGCTTCGAAAAGTGGCTTCTTTGTCGCCATGTTTGTCCTGTTGGCCTTGTTTGGTGTATAGGGTCTGTTACCCTTGCTTCAAAAACATGATTATGCTTTAGATGTCGACCATGTCGATGTCATGACCAGAGTTGAGAACATCGTCTGCTGGTCCCCAGTTACCCTCGTAGACTGTGGCACCTGCGCGTCTTCTCTGTTCGACCCATTGGACCCCACCGCAGCTGAGAAGTTCGTCGATCACAGGTCTCTGTTCTGGAGATGGGCAAATCATCCACTCGACGACTTTGTCCAGTGCCTCGCTGTCGTTGGGGTCAATCATAAAGTTGGGTGGCTGAGCCAGCTCTCTTCTTCTATGACCGGTGACGGCGGGCTGGTTGCCCAGATCCATGTCGTCATCAAATCGAAGGGTCTCCTCATCATCGTCGACCATAGGCTCGCCAGACTCATATCTGGGAAGGCTATTGTCGGAACTCCAGGTAAGGCTAGGCACATCGCTGAGGTCGCCGCTACGCAGCCTTTGCCAGTGAAGACCATTGTCGGGAAGAACAATGTTCCCGGCAATCTCAAGCATGATCATGCCAAGAGAGAAGATGTCGGCGGGCTTGTCGAACTTGCCAGAGAGTACCTCGGGACCAATGTACTCGCGGTCACCCTCTCCCTCAATGTGTTTGGGCGCAGGCCATGTTGTGGCCATACCAAAGTCTGCAATCTTCAGTACTCCTTCCCAGTCAATCAACACGTTGGCTGGCTTGAGATCGAGGTGGATAAATCCAGCATCATGAATGCACTGAACACCCTGTAGCGACATGTTAGTATAACCCAATAAATATACAGTAGGATCTGCACATACCTGAGACATCTCGAGCAAAATCTTCCAGATGCGGAAATCATCCAATCGACCTTTGAAGCCAGTTTGCGTAAGGAAGTCCTTGAGGTTGCCGTTCTCGCAAAACTCGGTCTGAATATAGAGGTGGTTCTTTGACTCCCACGAATCGCAGAGATCGAGAATGTGTTCGTTACCACGAAGGGCTTGGAGGACATGGACTTCTCTCATCTTGTTCTCTCTGTCCTTGACACCAAGATACGGCTTCTTTGACTTTTTGACAGCCCAGACATTTCCAAGCTTGCGTGTGAATTCGTGGCGAGCAGCCGGGCTGCCAACGACAGGTTTCGAAACGCGGTAAACCTGAGAGAACTCTCCAATACCGACTGCCTGAACACTCTCGAATCGAGACGTGAGTGCTGTGTCGACGTCGTTCGCAAAGAAGCCTGAAACAGATGCTCCAAAAGCACCGGGTCTGATACTTCCACCAAAGTTCATTCCAGAGTCTCTCGGTCCAGTGGGAGTAGCAGGTGGGAAACTGTTTGAGCTTTGAAGGCCGCTCATGCCAAACAAGACCGGCCCACGGTGCTCGCCAGAGATGGACAGACCACTAGGATCCGGTGGGGTGAAGCTCTCCTGAGGCGTCTTTGGGGGAAGATTCGAGTCCGTAAAGCTCGAGTGGCTAGATGGCGTGACTGCTAATAGTTGCTTTGCTTCAGCATCTCCTGCAGATGAGGTAGAAGAAGAAGAAGAAGAAAAAGAAGGAAATTCCCGACACCGAAGAGTAAGAGGAGATGGGCAAGATTTGCGATGAGACTGCCTAAGGCTCATAGCTTGTTCAAAAGAAGGAGAAGATGGCGAGCCATATGGTGTAATAGTAAGAGATGGGGTCGAAGTCGCACTTTTCTTGGACTCCGAAGAAGGAGTAGTTGAAGAAATATACTTACAGTCATTTGCTGGCTGTTGATCTTCGAACTTCGGACGGTCGAAAGTGTCGGGTGCAATCGACGATCTGCGTCCAAACAAGGAGCTTCGCAGGCTGTTTCCCTTGCCCTTGGATGTTGGTCGAATGGTTGTGGATCCAGAAGAAGCGGCTTTTGTCGGAGTCGGTGGCATCTCGTCACCACTAGCTTGGACGTCCATATGACCTAAAGGTGACTTGTTCAGATCTTCGTCGGTGATGCTAAGGAAACTGCTGCGTCGATTTGACTTTCCAGAAGAGCAGCCTAGACCGAAGATGTTCACTCCTTTGCCGAATGACTCAGGAGATGCTTGGACGGGGTGTGGACTCCAAGGGGTTGTTGGCGATCCAAATTCGTGCAGAGGGCGAGAAAACTTGCCAAAGTTGGCTGCTGGGGCTGGGGTGCCACCACCGAGGTGAGGTAGAATGGTCTTCTTCGAGGGTGTGTCGGGCATGTTCATGCTGCTACCAAATGAAGACTGAGGGAGGTCGACATTTCGATTACGCTTAGAGATCAAGCCGGTCGACATGAAAGCCTGTGGCAATGGCTTTGCCATCTTGAAGGCTTCCGGCGTCTCAAACGAATCGCTTGAGCCGCTCGAGTCGGTGTGCGGCTTAGGTCTGAGCGCACCGATGGGTAGGCTCTTGGAAAAGCCGGGGTACGGTCTAGAAAATTGTGGCTTTTTGGGCGAAAGGCGTGGCGTATCTTCGCCGAGACTTGATGCCGAAGATGAGGGACTCAATGCCTTTGAGAGAGGGTGAGGTTTTGGTGCTGAGCGGGAAATGGTTTTTTGCTCTGGAGGTGGTAGATGGATGGAGTGCTCCAGACCACGAAGAGGCAGCGAGCCGTCAAGCGACATTCTAGCGCGTGCCTTCGAGTGACCGCTAGGAGACTCGCTCAGATCTGAGTAGGGTCTGGCACGAGGTGTACCAACTGCGCGTTGCTGAAGAGTAGACCTTCTGAGGCTGAAAGGCTTGGTGCGCTGGGGAGATCGTTGACGCACAGGGGACACAGACGTAGGCTCGTCGTCGCTGAAATCGTTGTTGGCACTTTCAAAGGCCTGCTCGAAGACGTCAAAGTCAATACCGAGGGAGGCGCTGTGCAAGCTGCGTCGCTTGGCTCTGGGACTACCAAGGTTGACCTGGTCGAGGTTCATAACACCATCGCTGCGTTTGAGAGGACTGGACTTTGCCGGCGTTCCATTCATGGCCAGAGACAAGCTGTTGCGGCCTTTGAGGAAATCGAATTTGATGGGTTCGTCATCGACTTCGAAGCGGGCATCCCGTGGAACATCCAGGTGCCTTGAAGTGGGCGACGTTAGGTATGAGTTTTCCTGGTCGCCAGGAGTAGGTTGTTGAGTAAGTTCCATAGTTACGGTGTTTGCTTGGCTGCTGGCGTCACTCAAGGCGCGTCTCAAAGTGTGCGGCGTTTCCTTGCGCGCATTCGCGCGAACAGGCGCGTTTCGTCGTAGTAACAACTTGTTCTTGAGAGAAGAATCGGCACCAGTGTTTGCACTCAACGCACGCGACAGACTGGAGCGTGGAGGGGACTTCTTGGGAGACCTGGAGACCAGATGGTAACGCGACGGCTTCGAGGGAGAACGCGACAAAGAGCGGCGGATTTGCTTGATGGACGGAAACGCGTCGATGGAGTATTGAGGGTGTGTCGGCGAAAGCAGATGAAGGGTTCCTCCAGCTGAACGGTGGGGAGAGTATTCAAAGTCCATGGCCAGGATGACGGGTGTTCGTCTAGAAGGACGGGGCGGCACGAAGGGCGTTTGAGGTGGATGCCGGAAGTATGTATGTCGGAAGGAGAGCTTGTATCGCGAAGCGAGACGGTTGACAGAGCTAGGTGGCCATCAACACGCTCCACTCTTGCTGGCTGAGGGCGTGTGCAGGACAGATGCGACAGATGCGATCGGCGACGCGGCAGTCAGGTGTACCACGACAGGCAGAGGATTGTTGGATAGACGATAGGCGTGGAAGCTGAGGGAACGGCGATCGCAGGACTCGAGTATTGATGGAAATTACGACGTTGGACGTGCTGAGGTCTTGGTGATCGAAAATGTAAACAGAGGTATGCGACGGCGCGGCGCGTGTGGATGGGCGGGGATGAGGCTGATAGAGCGGCTTTGTTGTTGTTGAGCACAGCTCGGGCTGCGAGAGGTCGAGGTTGGAAGACGGAGTTGAGAGGAGACAAAACAAGTTGATCCAGGCGGTTCAGGCGGGAGAAGAATGCGAGAAAGTCGATAAATGGGCGCGAGTGCGAGTTACAGAGGGAAGGCGCCAGCAGCGGCGGAGGGCAACAGCGACCGATGTGCAAGGGCATCGCGACAAGCGCACTGACCCTGCCTTGCATGCACGGCCTCTTGACCAAGCCTCAAGCCGTTCAAGTCCAACCTCAATCATAAACGCCATGCCAAACCCACACTTGCTGGCGCCTGCTCTTGTGCATAACGAATACGATGACGACCAAATCTCCTTTTGACACCAGGCAAATCTGGTCCGTCTGCTTCACACACGTCAAGTCGACCGCCGTCTGGTGTCGGAGCCTTCTTGGCTCAGCCGAGAGCTACGTGGTCCTTGCACGGTATAAACAAACAAACGGAATAACAATCAATGCAAAAAGCATTTTTCTGGCATGACCGCATCATGCTGCATATCTTCTCCTTGCACAATCTAGTAGCTAGTCAGACCATTGCACAGCACCGGTTCACTATTCACTAGCCACTTTGTTCGTCTACCGTCCGCCTCGAGCTGAGCGCTGCATTGCCGTTGGCCCCTCATCTCTACCTTCTTACCCTGCTCTCACGAAGCTCAAGCTCCTCGACGATTGTCAATGTCCGAGGGCCCAGTCAGATCGAGATGTGCAATAATTAGCGCCAGACTCACATGATAGGGTTGCTGGAAACTAGCTAAGCAGTATTCCAAGTCAACCTGTGTTTCACCGCCTTGAACAAGACTTGTCCCGCTGCCCGCTTGTGAAATTGGAGTTGCAAGACTCCCGCATCGTTGAACAATGATGATTGTTCGATTGTCTATTAATACTACAATAGCTCTCTGAAACCAGGAGGCTGCTCTTAAACAAACGGTCATCAAGGAGTGGAGGTTGTCGCCGTACCGTTCGCGAGCTGTCCTGTACGTACCATCAACGTTGTACCCAGCACCCTGGGATGGTTCCCCCTCGAGGTTGGTTGACTCGACTGAGTTTCCTGGTTTATACAACATGCCTAGCTATGTAGCTGCATAGTTGGCGTGCAATTGAACCCGGGCAACCACAATTGAAAAAGGGGGACTCTGAGGACTCAATGTCTGTACATACTGGGAATATCTCCTCAATGCCCTTGACCGCTGACTCGTAATCCACACCTCGTACTTGTCAACTTTCTCAACGTTTGTTCACAATCTCTACTCCTGACTCGAATAGCCACTCTGGTCTTGACTCTTCTAGAGCACATGTTCATCCACACCAAGCCTCGAACGTCCACCACGGTAGCCTTTGCTTATTGCCGAGTCCCCGACGGTGCACCACGATCACCCTCGTGGCCGAAAGCAAAAGAAGGACGTAAAAAAAAAGTTCATGGCGCGAACGCCCACTCCCGGCGCGCCTAAAGCAAGAATGGCAGAGTCCACGAATCCACTTCCCATCCCCAGACCGCACCGTGCGTCTCCTGTCACTCTCTCCTTGTTGCCTTCACCGCCGGCCGGCTCCTCGCTGCACTGCTGCAGGTCACAGAGAGACCTGCAGCCGATCTCTGAAGGTCGACCCCTCCCCCTCTACGCGGACCAACTTTTATGGTTGGCCTTACTACACAGTCTGCTCTCAACCATCAGAGTTGAGGAGATGAACAAACAGCCACGTTTCTGTGAACAAATCTTGGAACACAGATAGGCATAAATTATACAATTGGCAGAACGTTGTTGATGTTGGAAAATGTGTTTGTTTACTACCTACGGCGGCTGCTCCGCTGTTGTTCCCCTCCACTTTGATCACCCTTGAATGAACGTTTAACCAGGCAGACTGTTTTGGAATAGTGTTATACATAAACTCTATCTTATGCTGATCAACCCGAGCGACCATTAGTGATACCCGAGACGGGAGCTTAGATGTTTGTGGGGGAGATGGCGTGGCAGTACCGCATTATCTCAAGAGAGGCGCGAGCTTTGCTGGACGATTAGGCATCAAGGCGAGCATGCGAGCAAGTAGTTGCCCAGAGACTTGCCACAAGGGCAGTGCAAAGGAAAGGAGCATTGAGACGATTACCTCTTGTTGCCCCAGCATCCAGTAACCAAGGGTCTCCACATAAGGGGTCAGACTTTCAAGATCGAAAGTTCAAGTGTTGTTGAAGTATGCCTTGAAACAGCAACTGTAGACGCGTGTACCACTTGCCCACCGCCTTTGCTAGTTATACATGTTGCTAGGGGACTAATTCCAGCTTTCAGCTATAGCGGTGTTGGAAGTAGACTTGATCGGGAAGGATCTCACGAACGAGCAACACAAGACCAAGTCGTGGCGGACATTCGGTCAAGGAGAACCGAGTTCGTGCTTTTGCTACAGCTAGACATTGACACGTTGTCACAATTGACATCTTTGCACGTTGAAAGACAAGACCGTGAGCCCGGTATTAATTGCCACTGCATCGTTATCTGATTTCCTGTCTTATTGGTGCAAGGTCAATGCCTCAAGCCCAATGCTTTGATGTTTCCTCTTCTCAGGTTCAGATCGCATAATCCTTCAAGCCACTCCGAGTTCTCTTCATTTCGATCTTAAAGGATGCATCTTCCTCTCCATAATATATCTGGATGCGTCTTCTTGCGCAATACTAATAAGACGGATTGCAAGTAAATTATCTCTCCACCATCGCCGTTGCATGTGGAAAGTCGTTCGGCACGGACCGAGCATGTTCCGCCATGCGAGTTGTAATATTCATGACAATCAAACGCAGCCCTATACCTTCACCGGCCATGCATGCCATGCATACCGAATGTTGACTGCATGGCTGCAATGGTACATACGTTTGCATCTGGAAGGCGACTTTCCAATCCCCGACATTTGACGTCCAACGATACCGTGCGTCGGACGATGTACAGGACTCGTCCTACGAGCATACGCACGTAGAATTTGGGGTCAGGTCCGATGGATATACCAATGGGATCTCGAAGGTAATCTCATCGTGAAATCGCAATTGTATATGCAGAGCCTCAGCTGAGCATGAGTTGATACCGATCAAACGTCGCTCTTCTTCTTGCCTTGATTCCGAAGTCTGGCTTTGCGGACGCCTTCCTCAACCTTGTCCTTGCGCCAGCCGCACACTTCGGCAAACTCACACATTCGACATTTGAAAGCCTCTTCGATCTCCACGCCCTTCGGCATCCGTTCGCCGTTCCACCAAGCCATTGTTTTCTTCAAGTAGGCGTCTAGGACATCGGGATCGTAGGCAAAGGTCTTCGATCCTATCACGGAGCCGCTGCCAGACGCTCTATATTCGGCCATGAGCACGTCGCCGATCGGAGATGGCGATGATGGCTTGTTGGAGAATGGTATAGCAAGCTGAAACTCCGAAATCATCAACGTCCAGAGTTTTTCGAGACTGTTGTGAGCAAGTAATTCATCGATCGTGTCTTGAACTGGCATCTCTGCCTGTTCAGCCGCTGCGAATTGAACATCTGACTCGATGCTGCCTAGCTGGGCAACAAACATGTCGCTAAAAGCAACGCTGCTGTCGAGAGCGTAGCGAGCAAAGACTTGCTCAGCTGGTACCGAATTTGAGGCGAGCAAAGAAAGCATGCGGTGATACATCATCAGCTGCATAGAGGTAGGTCGGAATGATGCCTCTCCCTTGGGCATGCTTTTTGAGCCACGAGTCTTTACGTCCTTGATGTATATTCTGCGATTGGCATGAGGACTTCCCAGCCATGCAGTGTCGTTGCTCTCTGTTGGTTGAGAGCCGCTAAAGAAAGTATCCAAATTGGTCTGGTTTTCAGTAGTGACCTTTTGCTTCTTCGGTCTTCCTCTTTTGGGCTTTGTCTCCTTCTGCTGGGCTAGACTCGCTTCAAAGTCTTCGTCAGGACATTCATAACTGAGCTCGTCAATAACACCATTAACAACTTGACCTTCGATGATGGCCCAGGTCTCGAATTCGCGAGCCTGTCCGGTCGTTCTTAGGGTTCGTAGACTTTGTATGATGTTCCAGATTCGCAAGCCGAACGCATCTTCTTTGGTTTCAACTTCGACGGTGATAGCCCTTTGGACCTGTGCACCAGTGACTTTGTGTACCGACTCGCTGACAGTATTGACAGCGACAGGCTCGAGTTTGCCCTTTTCCAGGACTTGATGTACCAGGCCTCCGACAACGTCCAGAGGGACTGCAGTGCGTTTCTCTTGTTCCAAAGCCTTTTGTACGACCTGATTTACCGTCTCGGCCGGTACGACTGCCTTCAACTCTTCCTGTAGAATCCTCTCGACCAGCAGGCGTATCGTGTCAACGGGCAAGACTGTAGCAGCTTGCTCTTCCAGAACCTTGTGGACGGAGGAGCCCTGCTTCATGGCGGCCGTTCGGCGAACTCTTCCATATTTGGTCAAGCTGTACCAGTATTGCAACTCGCACCAAGCAGGGGATATGATGTCGGTGACAGAGAGAGGCTTCTTCGGGGGCGTGCGAAATCGTTCGATTGGTGATCGCGTGTCCGGAGGATCTGGTTGTTCAGGTTCGGCATCTACTTCGCGGGACGGTACGGACAAGCGGGCAGCGTCAGGACGAGCTGTGAAGCGCTGTGTGGTCAGCGGTCAGCCCAACAATCAGTTGGCAGTAGAGTGTTGCAGGCCAACGACTACCGCATGCAAGCAGCGACTTACGGGAGAAAGTGACGCGGTTGTGCTCGTCGTATTCGATCTCGATTGAAGCCTCGCCGACAGGGCCGTCACGCGAGACCATCTCGAAGATGATGCCCTCGTCGTCGACATATTTGCGCCGCGTGCCTCTGGCGAATGGCGACAAAGTGGGAGTGCCCGGCAAGACTTCAGCATGGTTGCTTATTGATGTGGGAGGCTGCGACGCGACTTGCGTGAGGAGAACTGAGAGTGTTACTTCGTCGTCTGTTCCAAAATCGGATCCATAGTCGCTTTCTTTGCCATCGTCGAGCGTGACGTCCTGCGAAGTCATGATGTGCTCGTCATCGTTGTTGGTGGCAATGTGATGCGTAAAGTTGAGGCTCGAATGGTTCTCTACAAGACGAGACGAGCTGGACGACCTCGGTATCCAACACCCCCTGTCTGCACAAATTCGATGCAATGCCTGTCCAAGCGACTGGCTTTGTCTTGTTGAGTTGATCTTGGACCGTCGCTATTTACAGTTGGAAGCTAGACATGGTAGAGAACGCAGTGGCATTATTATCCAGCATACCGGTATGGCATTTTGCATTGGCAGCATAGAAATACCTGAATACAAGGCATAGGACTGCAGAACTCTCATTACTACAGAGAGTACTGACTCAGAGCATTTCTTGCTATTCTCGCATTGAAGGTCTACTTATAGTTTCGTGCTCATTACCTAGCAATTTGCAACAGAGAAGAACAGAGCTCATTTGGGAAGTTTCGTAAGTCTTGTAAACAGTGCTTTCGCGTTCTGGACCAAGTCTTGGCTCGATATGACGTCCACGCGTTCGCGCACGTCTTCCAGCTCACGTCTGTCAAACTGATCTTTTCGAAAGTACATCAAATTCTCGAACATGCCTTCCAAGACCAAGAAGCGTGCCAGCAAGGCTGATGACTACGACTCTGACGGTGGGTTTGTCGGAGATGCTCCTCAGTCCAAACGCGCCAAAACGGCAATCTCCAAGGACAAGCAAGTTGATGAGGATGGCAACCCTTACTGGGAGGTACGCTTTCTACAGTACTCGAGTGTGATTCCAATTGACCATCGTTCAGCTCTCTGGCAAACGCCGCGTCGGCTTGTCCGAGTACAAGAACATGCATCTGGTGAGTTCTTGCCACTGTCGTATACCTCGACGTAGGATTCTTACGCAAAGATACAGATCAACATCCGCGAGTACTACGAAAAAGATGGCAAGACGCTTCCAGGAAGAAAGGTAGGTCTCCATTTGCGTTACTGATATTCAAGAAGGTCTGCTAAGTTGCTCAGGGCATTTCGCTTTCTCTGGAACAATTTTCAGCTTTTCTTGGAATTCTTCCAGAGATCGAAGCTGCTTTGAAGTCTCAGGGCCAAGAGCTTCCTCGTCCGAACTATGGCGAAGAGGGTGATGCCAACACCTCTTCATCAATCAAACCTCCCAAAATCGAGCAAGCCGCAGCCGAGCCTGAGCCGGCCGATGACGAACCAGAGACAAACACCGCTCCTTCCACAAGCAAGCTCGACAGATTCAAGTATGAGAAGAAGAATCACGAAGCTACAAGCGATGAGGAAGACTGAAGCTGTTCTGTCCACCAACCTCTTACAAACAACAATCAGGAGCGAAGGGGACGACTTGCCTATCCACACTGCCGAGAAGGCTGGCCTGGATCCATTAACGGTCTATGACATGATTACGACTTTGCTTCTTTACACAAGATACCCTTTCAAACAGTACATCTACTAACAAAACACTTCTTTCACACCGACCCCTTAATCCCATAGATCAATGGTTGATTGTTGATGATTGAATCTATGCAATCTCCTGAATCGCTCTCTGGTGGCTTCCACCGAGCGGAAAAATCCCTGGAGTACATCCCAAAACTTGAGCGCGAGTAGTGAGCAGATATGGTCTGATGAATTTGTTGACTTTGAAACCGTCAGGGCATGATGGTTCGACTTGACTGATGACATTACCATTGGGTACGAGCACAGGTCGAGGCTGACTAACTACAATCTACCTTACCCTGAAAGCATTTCCGTATCTATTCGTATGGAGCCGGATCTTCGAGTACAGTAACACCTCGTTATAGCAATGATCCGTACAACGATATCCTCGTTATAGCGATCTTTTTTCGCGCCTGATCAAATTCCTCATATAATTATCGTTGTTCCTCGCCTTCTCGATATATCGCTACCCTCAGAGCCAATTATCGCTATATCGAGTTCGCCATGGCCCCTCCTACGCCTCGCCGGCGACGCGCGATTACCACCGAGCAGCGACTAGCTCTACGTAGCTACGCGCAGCAGCACCGCGCTCTTAACCAACTATAGCTAGCTAACTGGTTTAAGGAGCAATTTAACCATCGACCGTCGTAAGGCACAATCTCTAAGAGCCTCTTAGCGCGCTTTAGCGAGCTAGACTAGCGTAGCGACGGCCCCTCGAATAAGAGGCTTCGCACGTAGCACTAGCTAGAGCTCGAGGCATGCCTCTACGAATGGCAGCTATAGATCGAGACTTAAGTACTAATATTAAACGACCTTATTAAGGCCGCGGCCCTTCGCTTCTAGCACCGTCTACCGATCTACTAAGGCATAGAGGTACCTTAGTTTAGCAATAGCTAGCTTAAGAAGTTTAAGAGGAGGCATAGCATTATAGAGAGAGTCCGACATAGCGAAGCTAGCTTAGTTAATAAGGCTGCAGTTGCTAAGCAGCTAGTCGCTATATAGGTAATAGCCTCTTAGTTCTACCCCTCGAACACATATAACTACGATAAATCTAGCCTCTACTAGAAGATTACTCCTAATAGAGGCTAAGCTACATAAGCTATTACTAGCACGAAGCTTAAGAAGGCTCGTATTACTATGCACTTCTACTATAACGTAGACGGTAGCTATAAGCTACCTCTTTAGTTTATTAGTAAGCACCGGAAGCCTCGAGCCTTTAGTGCTACTAATATTAACATTAATTCGCTCGGCTACTTCTAGCGATAGAACGGTAACGCATAGATAAAGACTAATATTATGGTTAAGTGGCTCTACTGGTTTAATTAGCAAGTTAGTGGCCGTAAAGTCCTTCTATTAATAGATAACTTCTTAGCTTATACAGCTGCTATTAAGGCCTTAAAGCTAATGCCTCTATAAAACACTGTTATCTACTAGCTTCCACTAAATGCTACGTTAAAGTACTAACCGCTTAATTAAGGTATTATACACGCGTAGAAGGCTTATTATCGTAAGCGCTAGCTACTATATATGGTTAATTAATTCGAGGCTAGC
>JALPCE010000028.1:0-136569 GCA_026538705.1 Aureobasidium sp. GC_Fusr_1 | reverse complement strand
TTTGATGATCTAGCTATAATATGAATCACGTTTCACGTCCTTGAATTATGTGTTACCAAACCCAAATAACTACTATCGGTATGCTGAAGCATGTAACGCAAGTTTGTACGAGAACGCACAATACCTTTTGAACCAGAACCTTCGCCATGAACATACATCTAAGATTGCCAATTTGACCACTCATCCTCGTAAAAGAATCTTGTGCATCTCGTTGAACGAAGGCGTAACTGAGTGCCGTTGTAAAAGGACATGGGATGGAGACTTGCACATCTGACCAATAAACTAATTCAATGTCTGATCATGGCCAGCGATGGAAGGCTTATGCTAGTGAAGACCATATGTTCTCTACTGATTACTATGTGCTCTTCAGAGGACACTCGGTAGAAGGTTCATACAGGCATGGGTAGACTACAACTCATCATGCAAGTGTCCATCAACGGAAGGGCATAAATGCACCTTGAATTCTTCAGGATAATCCCACATTTCTCTAGCTCGTCGTGCTGCTCCTACTGCCATGGCCGAACTTGGGTCGATAGAGTCTCTAATCAGGTTCGCCAAGTCAGGCGAGATATGATGGAAGGCAAGCCGTACAGCTTCGAGGCAACCAGGTGGCGGACTTCCGGACATGATGATGGCCACAATGTTAGAGCGCAGTGGTTTATAGTTATGGCCGAGCCGATCCGGCGAGTCTTTTATAACAGTGTTCTGGTCCAGGAAATCAATGAAGTGCTTCTGAAGAGCATTGGTCGTGTGCTCATCCTTGATCTGTTTGCCACGTTACTCTGACATGCTCAATCATTCTGCCTGAGAGCTACCATACCTCTAAGTGGTCTGCTCCACTTAATCCTGAGAACACGGATACAGCATAGGTTTGTACACCATACTCTTCAAAGTTCAAGAGACGCACCTTCACCGAGGCGGCGTCAAAGTCCAGGCACAGTGCTTCTCCATCAATGTCTTCTGGATCACATCCTTTGGGCAACCTTGCAACTTCGCAAGTGCCCAGCTGATAGGCGTAGTGAATTGCACTCTCCGGTCTAATATAATTCGAGGCATCCACTTCCTTGGGCGCAAACATATCGAGTACTGAGAAAGCTTCGAGTACCAGATTCCGGACCTCCTGAGGCGAAGTAGCAATGTTGAACTGTGCTTTGTGTTGTAAGTCTTGAGTCGCCGCATAGTGTGCGGCAAGTAGAGCCTCATGAAGCGCAGCAGTATCAATTGTGCTCCTACGAGGTTTTGTTAGAATCAGGTTTGGTCCAGGTGTATGGCGGGGATGACCTTTTCTGCTCAGGAAGCTTGATTGCCTCCTCGAACCAGTTGATGTACGCGGAGCTTGCTGGAACACGGGCTATCAACGACGTGGATCCATCTGGTCGGCTCTGAACAACTGTGAGATCTTTTGATCCGATGCTGATTCCCAGAACGGGTTCCTCATACGCGGCGAATGCTAAAATTGGGAAAGCCAGCAAAAGAAGATTGACAAGCATAATGGTTTGGATATTCTGGGTGTAGAAAGAAAGAAGTTCTGGAGAAGGACCATGTTTTATCAAGCCGGGGGAAGATGTAGGAAGAGCGGGAACACTGACTCTTGAGAGACGAGTGTGAAACGACCACCCGTCTCGGAGGAAGCGCCTCAGCTATCCAAATACTATTGAATAGTATTGTATACTAATTCACCCCTACCTATAAGGCGGTACTCCGAATGGCCATATGCAAGGAAGCGACCGCCAGACATATAAGACAGAAATTGGAATGGTTATGGAGTTTCGATGTGTCCAGGTCTGTTTCTTGCAGATGAGAAATCCCCGATCCGTTGGGGAAAGTACAACATATGTTATGACTTGTGGCTTACAAGAGAAGCTCTTTACTGCTTGCATGTGAAAATATTGATGGATGTTCAACTCTCATATCATGTCTCTATATGTTAGTGCATGATCAACATGCCCTCCATCAATGGTTGTATAGTGTAATGGTTAGCACATCGGATTCTGATTCCGGTAATCCAAGTTCGATCCCTGGTACGACCTTCCTTTTGACCATTTGCAAGGGGTGGAAAAATATTTATTTTGCTGGTGGGTCAAAAGGGTTCGCGCTGGGGAAAAGAGCGTTTGGAAATTAGGCTTGGCACGAATGTTTGATTGCCTTATTTTGCTTCTTTTTTCTTTTCCTTGCAAGACACTGTGGTAGAGGATGATATCTAGTGTTCAATGAGGATCCAAGTGAAGAGTTGAAGAGTTGATGTTTGATTTGAAGAAGCGCCAGATATGCTCTGTATTGGCTATTCCAACAAGATCCGCCTGACAGTCTGCTGCATGTCCTTGTTGACACCACAACGAAGCAAATATTCCTCGATCGAGCCATACTTCTCGTTGATATGAGCAGCCACACTGTCAACCCATTGAGAGTCACAGTCAGCGAACGAGTCGGGCATGCCGATACTTCTTATCTCAACAATCCTAGCTTCGCGTTCCGAGACCAGCTCTTCCTGCGTTCGCATGTAGTCAGTGTTGATGGCTGCCGTATCGACATGCAGTAGCAACAGAACAAGCAGAATGCTCAAGCCTGTACGATCTTTGCCTTGTGTACAGTGCACTACGACAGGGTAGCTCTTCTCGTCAGCCAGAACACGAAACACGGCAAGGACTTCGGAGGTACAATGAGCGAGCGAGTCATAAGCCAGACCAATGAGGCCACGCTCAGACATGACCTCTGTACCCAGGATGCTAATGGCTTGAGTGCGGTATCCCGCAGCCATAAGAGCGATGAGCTTGGTGGCAGACCAGTATCGCAACTGGCGGATCAGTGCGAATGAGTACGAGGAGCCGTTGAAGTTGATTTCGGCATAGTTCAGGCCGGGGATCTTGACTGGTTCGGCAGCTTGATTGTTGGACGGAGCAACAGGCTCGGCTGACGGTATAGGAATGGATCGTTTCTGAGCCTGAACGATATGTTCGGACTTTGTGCGTAGGTCAATGATTGTTTGAATATGGTAGTCGTCCTTTAGTCGTCTACGATCTTCAGTTGAAGCTTCGTCTGGCCTGGCGCTTCGAAACAGCATACCAGACTTGACCTTACTAAGGAGGGTGTTATGGAGTGTAGACGATAACTTGTATGAGGAATCTCACGTTGAGCCGGTCAGCTCGTTGACGAATGCACCGACATCACGAAAGTTAAGCAAGCGGTCGAACTTGTCGACGTGTGCCATGATTGTTTGGGTTTGTCAATCGACCGTGACGTACAACACCAGGAATTGGCTATATCCACACAGTAAGTGTGAGTGGGCTGTTGGTGCCTGCGGTTTTGGTGTTGGAAGGTCAATGATACAAGTAAGAGGCAGAGGTTCTCATAAAGCAGCACTTGATCAACAAGAAAGCTGGACACGCATGGGCCCAAATCAAGTTCTGGACGATTGAAGCTCGGACTACAAAGCCAGACGTCGATCACGACTGGGGTAAGAGGAGGACCACAATTCAATCAATCTTTGCTCATCAACAGAGCAGTGACACATGGAGATAAGTACAATACAGTGGTAAAATGGCTCGACTCTATGGACAAGTCTCAAGAAGATATGACAAGACGGCAGGCTTGGTTGCACCGTTGGCTCCCAGTCAAGGCTGTTGACGTAACGGGTTATGACGTAGGGCATATTTGGAGACAGGCATTCTTTGGGCGCGCGCAATATTGGCTGTCTGTCCGCCCGCCATCCAACCGCCGTCACATCATTCATTCCTAGCATTCATGGAGTCTGCCCAAGTCAAAAGCACCGGCGACACAGCATTTCTACTCGAACAACACACTCCTGAAGCCACTCCAATCGAAGAGAAGAAGGCGCCCATGAGCGAAACCAATCCCATCGAGGCTGCCAAAGCCCACATAACCGCTCCCACCACAGACCCCGCCGAGGATCACTCGACCGCGACGACCGGTGATCCTGCCGCCTCGGCGACTAGCGACACTCCCATCAAGACGACGACCAACGTCTACCAGACCGACAACTCCGGTCAGAAGCCCGTCGGTCCGGTGACTACCACCAGCGACAAAGGCGACGCGACAAGCAGCAGCAAGCTCGACGCTAGAAGCAGCTACAGACCCGGCTCCAAGGCCCTTGACCTCCCTCCGCCAGTGACTGCCACCAACCGCAATTCCACCATGAGCGACTCCAGCACTGCACCTCCGCTGCCCGTGACGACTTCTGCCTCTGGTCTGTCTGCTACTGCCCCGCTACCTGTGACGACCTCTGCTTCTCAAGTATCTCTGCCCGTATGCCCGGACCCCACCGCTCATCGCGACACTAGACTTCAAGAACAGGCCTCGACTGCTGCTTTATATGTCACTAAGACTGGCAAGAGCTCAAAGCAGAAGGAAGATGTTCTCGACGCTAACAACAAGCTCACGTCGCGCAGTAAGTCTTGTCGAGTCTCAATCCCTTCCCGCTGAAACTGACCACTTCTAGGTGCCGCAGCGTCGCTCAAGTATGCCAGTCCTCGAGACCTCCCCAGTTACCCTATCGTCGGCATCGAGACGACCAACTCCGCCTTTTCCGCTGCCAACTTGGCCAGCTCTGGCCACAAGCAGTTTGAACACTGGAAGCCCGACCCGTCTAAGAATGCGGGAATCGCAGCAATGGCAGCAAAGGACTACAAGATGGCTCCATTGTGGAAACCAGAGTTGAGCGCAGCTGGCTCAAAAGCTGCTTTGCTTGCACACAAGGATGGCCCCAAACTGAACCTCTGGCAGCCTGAGGCTTCGGCCGAAGGAAACTCTGCTGCCGGCATTGCTATGAGCAAGGGTAACCTGGGTCCCAAGCTCGACTACGGCTACACTGAGGACGGCCATAAGAAGGCCCTTATGGCTGCTACTGGTGCTTTGGGCAAGTCTCGATCGACCAGAACACCTCCGGTCGAGCAACCTAAATACCCCGATTCTGCCAACTCAGCATACAACGCACTCAACGCTGCTACCATGGCTAACAAACCATCGAACAAGTCGCCTGCCCAACAAGACTCGAATCGCATCGATTCTGACGCCATGCGCGCTGCTCGTGTTCAAAACATGGGTCGCAACGTGCCGCGCGAGATGTTCGGCGGTACTCCTCCAGCCGACCTGGAGGTCGAAGAGAAGAAGAAGCAGGCCGCTCTTCGTGCTTCTGCAATTTCAATGGCTAAGCAAATGTATGACCAGAGCGAGAAGAGAAGACGCGATCAGGAGGCCGCTGAAGTCCAGGAACGTCTCGGAACTAGCGCTGCCACCGTCTCGCACAATCGCGTACCTTCAGCTACCTCGACACAGCCCGATCTACGCCAGCAGGCTGTGCAATACATTCACCTTCAAGAAGCCGCTCAGAAGCTTGCGAACGAGCGTCTCGCAAAGATGGACCCTGATGGCGCTGCTCGTTACCGCGCTCACTACGGCTACGAACAACAGTCGCCTCGTAATCGTTTATCCCTACGCAACCGTACTGGCAGAAACCGTGCCGAGAGCAACCCCAAGCCTGTCCAGAACGACGATGATTCGTCTGATGACGAGTTCAGATCGCGTAGAATCCGCAACCAGATGTCCTCTCTGAACAACTCGGTTGCTCAGCAAGACGAGAAGCGCAACCAAGACCGTGCTGCTCTACTTGCCGCTGCTGAGAAGAGAGTACAAGCTCAGATGCACACTATGGACGAGCAAGTCTTCCAACAGACAGGACAGGTTACACCTGCGATGATGGAAGAGTGGGAGGCCAAGGCCCGCGCTCGCGCTACAGCCCAGAGCGAGGACAGGCAGCGCAACTTCGGTAAGGTCAGCATCGGTGGTGGAAAGTACATGGACCAGTCTGAGCTGGACGCCATTGCTCAGAGCAGACTGCAACCCACTCTTGACGAGATCAACGATAATGCAGAGAAGAAACGCGCCAGAGATGAAGAAATTCGTCTTGATCAAGAACAGAGAAGACGCACACAGATGAGCGAGAAGGAGCGCGAGAAGGAGGTCAAGGCTGAGACAAAGCGCCTAAAGGGTGAGTGCTGTCAAGTTCAATCTGCTTCTATACTTTTACTGACAACAGTCCAGATCAAGAAAAAGCCGAAGCAAAGGCCGCCAGAAGAGCTGAAAAGGAAGCCGAGAAGAGTCGCAAGGCTGAGGAGAAGCAAGCCCGCAAACAAGACCAGCGCAGATCTAAGGAGGTCAAGAGGGACACCGAAGAATCCACAAAGGCTTCTGCCGCTGCCCACAATGCTGAAAAACCAGCTACTTCTGGCAGCGCCACGGTTGTTACTGACGAGCACTCCAAAGTCAAGGATACCGAGGAAGATGTCGATACTGACCGTACTCCTGCTGTCGACACTGAGAACGTCGCTACCTCCGACGGCGCGCCCCTTGAGAAGACCGACTCTCCAGACATGATGACTAGAATTGCTACTGGCGGTACAGTCCACAGCACTCAGAGCGGCCTTCGTACAGAGCTTGATCGTCATGTTTCCACTGTTGTTAGCTCCAGCTCTTCGAGCGCACGCAGCAGTCTCAGTCTTTCTAGCATCGATGAGGATGAAGACGCGCCAGTTGTGACCAGCGGCACACAAACCGTGACTACCGACACACAGGCCGTGGACAGCAAGTCTATACCCTTGTCGGTCCCCGAGGCTTCGGCCAATGCCATCGCTCTGCCCCCCGTCGTGGCCACTTCTGGAAACGTTGCCGAATCGGTGCCTGTTGGCCACAGTGCTCCTGCGACCGCAAAATCTGTGCCCTTCGAAGGCCGCAAGTCCAGGGGTATGAGTGGGTTCTTCTCTCGCTTCAACCGCAAACCCAAGCCCGCTGAGAAGACCCAATCTTCCAAGACCACCGCTGTCACCGTCCCAGCCACTGATGCCAAGAAGAGTCTCTCGACCTCTGAGCCATCGACCACTGGCGTCGCAACAGAGGCTCCCGTCACCAGCGACGCAGTTTCTGACTCGTCGTTCCGCCGCCACGACACGGATCTCCACAGCATTTCCTCGGTATCTAGCGACGAGCAGTTGCCCACTACACGTCCCACCGCCCGCCGCGGACGCAGCAGCATCAGTGCCATCAGCGGCGATGAAGATGAGTTTGAAGAGGCACGCGACCACTTTGATGAAACCCTTGCTCCCCCACCTACCTTTGGCGGACAGCAAAAGGCTCAGAGTCCCGTTCGCGAGACCAAGTTCCAAGAGGAGTTTTAGGCTGACAGTTTGGGAAAGGGATGGGGTGTAGTAGGATTGAGGAGGGGAGGTGGAAGACAGAACATGATATCCTGGGGTCGAAAGCTTGGGCGGGAGGAGAATGAGATGGTGTGGTGGTGATGGATTTGTTGGCTTCTATTTTGTCCTTTTGCCGCGTTCATGTCCTACGTAATTAATACCTAGTCTATGCTTTATATGATATCCTCGAGTTTTTGCCTTCTTTTGCCTTCATTGCAATGCTTGCCCCCATGTCGCCAGACTTTATTGGCCTTCCTTCATCGTCTAGTTTATGGAGGAAGGTTGAAGCCTCGGATTTTTTTGGACAAGGCATGCTTACTAACTCCTCATGTCAGTGTTCAGCTGCGGAGCAGGTACGGCGTGGAAGTGACAGCTTCTTCTATGTCGACCTCATCATGGGGCTGGCCCACTCTCAGCCTCTCCTTTCAATGAGACTTCGATGAGAGTACCGCAAATGCTCTTCTGTGAGAGCTCATATACTTGCCCTGCTCTGATCGCGATGGGCCACGGCATAGGGCTCTGTTAGCGGCAAGGGAAGTCCTGGTCTAGGCTGGTTTGTTGTTCATATGGCATGGAAAGTATCTCTCAGCCCTTCATAGAGCCAAAGTCGATCTTTCGAGCCACCTTGTCACCCCTAGCGTCGGGCAGCTCGCCGCCACGTCTCTTAAGATCCTCACCCATGGCATCCAGACCTCCTCCTTGACGGGGCAACTGCTCGAAACGTGAAGGACGAGGATCGGCAGTCCAGTAAGGGTGCTCGAGGATTTGTGCAGCAGTCGGACGTTTGCGTGGGTCTAAGGCGAACATTTGCATCAGCAAGTCTGCACCCGTAGGACCCACGGTGCCGAAGTTGGCCTCCCAATCTGCACGCTTCTTGACCGGTTTGACGTCTTCTTTTGCCACGGGCACGTAGCCACGTAGTTTGCTGACGCCGGGCCAGTTGTCTTCTGTAGGAGTTCCGACTTGTTCACAAATTCTCCCGATCATGGCAAGGTCCCCATCAGGATTCTGGAAGAAGAAAGGGTAACGCATTACAAGTTCGGCAAAGACGCAGCCGACGGACCAAATATCGACAGCGCCCGAGTAGAAGTTGGCCTGGTAGTAGAGCTCCAGAGGACGGTACCATTTGGTGATGACGTTGTAAGTCATGGGAGCGTGAGGATCGGCGAAACTACGAGCGAGACCAAAATCGGCAAGCTTGATCTCGCCATTGGCGGCTATCAGCAAGTTGTTGGGCTTGATATCGCGGTGCAGGACAAAGTTTTGGTGGCAGAACCAGACGGCGCGGGACAACATGCTCATCCAGGCTTTGATGTCGCTGGGGCTGTAGTCGATTGTGGTATCCTGGATCAGCTTCATGAGATCACCCTGCGGCAATTGTTCGAGAACGAGATTGAGGTTCTGGTTCTTTGTGGAAAAGACGGAGAACAGGCGGATAATGTTGGGGTGTGACAGCTCTTGGAGGAACTTTATTTCGCGCAAGGAGTCGTGCGAGATGCCCCATTCCTGGACCTCTGGGCCGACCTTGATCTTCTTGATGGCAACGAGCTGGGTGGGATCCGAGACGAGGTGGGCGGAGAAGACATCGGCGTATTGACCGGAACCGAGTTTCTTGCCTGTGAGAGATGAGTGACTCTGGGAGTATCAGAGGATTCAAAGACGACGGCATACCCTTGACGTATTTGCGACGCTCTTGGTCGTCCAGCTGCTCGGCGATGTTTGTGGCAGAAGCAGGTCGAGCAGAGCGGGCAGGGTCGAGGGTTTGGGCTTGCATCTGAGTTGCTGCCTTGATGTTGGCGCCATTTTCGGGCCTGAACATGGCAGGAGATGCGGGCGAGAGACCCTTGCCCATCTTGTGCGTCAATCTTCAAGTCCTCGGGTGAAGGAAGGAGCGCGAGAGAGAGAGTCGAGGGTCGAGAGTGTCGATGGCTTCAATGATGCGGAGCGGCTCTGCGGGCCGAACCGTGCTCACACGGGCCAGGCGACAAGCAGCAGCGACAGCGACTTTTTGGCAGGCGCTCACCTGAATCCAAGCAGAGAGCCTTTGCGCCGACCGATTCGCCCTTCGCTCCTTCTTCAATCCTCCATCCTTCCGCTCTTGGAAACGCTTCATCACAATCTGCGCAAACACCACAACTCGGAGCAATCATGTTCGCCAGGCGGTCCCTCCCCGTCAAGGCTCTGCCCACCACCACATCCTTTGTCCAGACACAGCTACGATGCCTGCACGCAAAAGTCGCCGCAAAGGACATACCGAGACCTACACCCTTCGTCCCAGACGCCCAGACCTTCCTCACCCTCATTGGCCGTAAAATGTCCCAGCACGCCCAAAAGATCCCCGACTGGAACGCTCTCTTCTCCCTCTCCTCACTACAACTGCGCGAACTTGGTGTCGAGCCCGCTCGTAGTCGCCGCTACCTACTCCACTGGCGCAACAAGTTCCGCCAAGGCTCTTTCGGAATTGGTGGTGATCTGACCGATGTCCAGGACGGCGTTGGCGAGCTGAGGATTGTCGAAGTGCCCGCTGCTTCTGGTACCGCTACCCTCACCAGCTCTCCTGGCATGCGCAAGATTGTTGTCAACGTCCCTGCTGGTCAGGACAAGCCCTCACAGTCCCTCGACAAGATCAAGCCCGTCCAAGGCACAAAGGTCGTCAGATCAAACATTATCGGTGGTTCATTCGTTGAGGCCATCAGGGAGAAGCCCGGCGCCGCAAAGATTGTCGCAAAGGAGGGTCTCTGGGAGATTAAGCGTGGTCACAAGATTGATGGTGGTGAGAGAAGAAAGGCTGAAGTGAGGTACAAGAGACGCGTTGAGGAGAGAAAGACCACCAGAGGTTGAGCGTCCATGTTTTCTCTTTTCTTGTAAAAATATCACTTGTACCTTTTGTCACGCCTCATCTTCTGTACATATTCATCCGTCCACGCATTTGTGTCCACTTTCTCATATGTACAAAATGGAATGCTCAACAGGGAAATGATCGGCACTGGCCATTCTAACATCATCATTTCCAACTTCTGCTTTGCATCTGAACTTCAACCTTCGAGGTAACACGCACGTGAAAAGATGGATATAGATGCTCCCACCAACTATCCAGGAGCCTTGATATTCTGGGCATATATCGCAGCTGCTTTGGCCTCTACTGGAATCGTCTTGAACACCATCAGACAGTCATACCTCCAGAATAATGGCAGATCCATGATCCCTCTTCCACTCAAGATCCTGGCCATATCCAGTTTCGCTACTCTTTCCTACTACATGCTCAACGTCTTGATCCTCTCCTATCAGCAATGGACATCTCGCCACAATATCCCTCTAGGAGTCTTGATCGGATCAAACAGGACACCTCTACACTTGTGGCAATGGTCAATCACCTCTTCACTATTCCAAAACTTTGGTGAAGCCATCGTAGCCACCAAACCTCGATATCTGCTTTCATCCTCTGGTTTGTGGTCTACTCTGGCGGTCGCCATATACATGGGCATCGAAGGCCGAAGATGCAAAGTACCCAATCTCTGGGCTTTCTTTGCACTTCTCGAAATCCTGCCTACTTCGTTTGCACAAACGCTGTTTTATATTATGCTTTGCACCAAACCCCAGTCGGCGAACTCGAATCATCAGCTGCTGTCGTACTGGCCTTTCTGGTATTCTGTGCCTTTGCTATACAGCTACTGCCTCAGTAAAGCGCCCGATTATGCTGGAGAGGGAGAGTGGCTTATCTATACCATCCTCGCTGCACGTCTATTGCTTGTTCTCCCGCTGGTCTTTCCTTTACGCAGCTTAAGCAATGAGGCTGCGGGAGCCAGCCCCCATACGTTCCAGCATGTGGCAACTTTACGCTTGTTCACCTTCTCGATGGCTGTCCAATTTCTCACTCACAAGAGGATTGGAGATCTGGGGCCGTGGGATCAGATGTCTGCAGTCTTGTTCGAGGCACTGAACAGTCACCCAGCAGTCCAGACTTTGAGCTATGATCTGCTGCATAGTGCTGTTGCATTTGGATATTGGATGCTGCGCAAACAACATGTTGAACCAGTTGTGGAAGACAAAGCAAAAGAGGAAAAGCCTCCTCTCAAGAAAAGACGCTAGAGGGGAGGGAACGATCCACCATTCACGAAAGATGGAAGGAGTGACTGAAAAACAGCAAAAAAACCATGCTAGCTGTAACAGCCAGTCTGGGAAAACCCCCTCCTGCCTGCAAAGTATTCTACCTTTACAAGAGAGAAAGAACATAATGTTTCGCTACATCCGAGGGTCGAACCAAGGACTTCTAGGAGTTTTATCGCAAGGGATTTATGAATGATGGATACCGATTGGGCCAACTCTACCAATTGCTGGAAGAAGATGGAGTTGCACTGAACATAAGGGTGGTTGTCAAGGGGCAATGTGCTGATGAGAAGTGAGTGGGCCCCTGACTTTGCAGTGAGAAGGTGTATGGATCAGAGTGAGGAAACTTGTTTTTGGGTTATATGACAGAGAAGGCCCTCTGCTTGTTTCGTTGATAGGCTCGATCATTCACAAACTCACTTTGTTGTTGTTGTTCACTCCTGTCGCCGTCACAACAGTCCGTCACGGCACTTCCACCACAGCTTTGAACATCCTTTCTTTGTAAGTCCCTCCACCATCTATCAACCACTCTTTTCTTTTCTAGACGCACACCATGGCTTCTGTGAAGCAACCCCCTTCTCCTAGAGAAGACCATCTCACCCATCCTAACCACACGTAAGATGTTTTTTGTTTCACACACTCTTGCAAGGCTGCTGACACAAACCGCAGTCCTACTGCTACATCAGTGCTGCAGTCCTCTGCTGCCAACATTACTGATGAAATTGCCAAATTCAAGATCTCCACTAGCGACTCTCGCGATCTCTCCAACATCGAGCCAAGCACCAGCAAGTCCCAAGTTCCGTCAAAGATCCCTGTCGACAAGTCCAACAACAAGCAATGTACCAACTGCGGTGACATGAACGCAAAGTCTCACTGCGCTGGTTGCCGCGAAGCGCCCGACACTGATGGCACTCCTCATGTCAGCGTGCGCTACTGTAGCAAAGAGTGTCAGAAGGCACATTGGCCTCACCACCGCAAGGACTGTAAGAATTTGCAGGCCAGAAAGGCGCTGTTCAGAGCTGGCCAACTCCTGCAAGGAATCTGGTACACCGTGCGCAGAGAGTCCTTTGACAATGCCGTTCTCAAGGTTCAAGAGATTGACGGAGATCTTGTGGTCTATGAAGGTGACTACAACTCCGAACCTACCTTGAGAGAGGGTGGTTATTTTCGCAAATTCCCAGAAGACATTTTCAAGAACAAGGAGGACGCAGAGTCTTGCCTCAGCCTACTGTTTTGCTCCGAATGCACGAGTTACATGTACCGTGTTGTCGAGTGGCTTCTCAAAGGTAAGTGCTGCGCGATTGGCTCAAGATATGATCTGACCCTACATTGCAGACCTCTGCACAAAAATCACCGAGACGCTAGTCACAGTGCACAAACCGGCCCGCGCCACACGCTACGCACGCGACGAATGGAACCTTGAGTATGTGCATGTGGTCTTCAAAGTTGTGTTGGCCTCTGGAGAGGCATACGCAGTTGACCTCACCGGTGCTCAATATGGTTTCTACAAACCAGTCATTCTCTGGTCCAAGTACAAGGAGAGATGTATCGGTGTTGACGAGGCCAGCGCTGCATTGAGTGGTTCGGAAACCCATAACGCGTTTGGCAAGCATGACCGCACTGGACTCGTTTCGACCTTCGACCATCCTGGAGACAGCCGCACCTGCTTGCAACGTGCTATTCCTGTGTTCGGAGAGTGTCTCAAGCTTCAGTTCAACCAGGCTTTCGAGGACGTCAAGAAGCGTTACAGAACCAGCTCCGTCCTCCTTCGCCTTCCTTCGTCAGCCTTCGAAGAGGTGGAGAACGACATTCTCACGATGGCGAAGTATGTCACCCGCGACACGGCCGAGAAGATAGATGAGCTCCTCCCACTCATCGTAGGCGAAACAGTACTGGCAAACGGAACGATGCTTCGGGATCCTTCTGTTTCCAAGAGCCAGGTGTTGAGATTTCACCTGCTTAAGCTGGCTGCTTTCTTCAATGGAATCTGGGAGAGGGATGCCGAGTCAGGTCGCTTGGTTTCGCACTCTCACATGCGATCCAAGTCGGACGTAGAGTATTTCCAGAAGCTGATGAACATAGGCTTGCCCGAACAGGTGTCTTGGTATGCCATGACATCCTGTTACCAGTAGGGCATGGCATGTACACAAGCAGTCGAACCATTTCTAGGTGCTGAAGAAGGAAAGCGATACATCGACTAGAATGAAGGTGTAGTTAGACGCCAAGACAGATCGGAGTGTCTTCGATGCGAGCGGAAAGGACTCCCGAGCGGAAGACGGAAGAGCGACTCAGCCACAGGGTAGATTAGATTGGTCTGCGCCACAAGAATTAAAGGCTGCGTAAGCAAGCACGCGCTACCATACAAGGCCGTATATTCGAGATGATGTCCAGCATGCGACTATAATTCTTAATCTCCTAGTAACAAGACATGGCAACCAAAGAAGGCTCTGCGCCGTCGAGTCGCGAGCGGCCTGCAGCCATCACCACCCCAACTGCTCCCACGAGCAACGGCAACGGACACCTCGAACTCGATGATGTGCCCTCGTCGCCCATCCACCCCATCCAGGAGGACTTGATGGCCCTGGCCAGACTGGGTGAACTGCGATCCATACAAAAACTCTTCGACAGCGGCAAGGCATCAGCAACTTCAGCAGATCCCCAAGGCATCACAGCCTTGCATGTAATACTCGCCGACTAGATGCGCCAGACAGCAGGAGCGCTGACAAGACACCACAGTGGGCTGCCATCAATGGACACTACGCTCTCTGCCACTACCTGATCGAAGCCGGCGCAAACGTCAACGCAAAAGGTGGTGACGCCGAGGCCACCCCTGTGCTATGGGCTTCTAAGCGCTGCCATCTGGATGTCGTAAACCTTCTTCTTCAACAAGGCGCAGACCCTCTCTTGACCGACGACCAAGGATACAACCTACTGCATTCGGCCACTCTCGACGGGAATGTCTTTCAGCTGATCCTTCTCCTGCACCAAGCAGACGTACCCGTCGACATTCCCGACTCGCAAGGACATACCAGTCTCATGTGGGCTGCTTACAAGGGCTTCCCGGCCTGTCTGGACGTTCTGCTGAAATGGGGTGCCGATGTGCACGCAAGAGATGAGCTGGGCTTCACCGCACTACACTGGGCTCTGGTCAAGGGCAGCTACAACTGCATCCAAAAACTCCTCGAATATGGTGCCGATCGATTCATCGCAAACAATGACGGCAAGACGCCAGAAGTCACTGCAAAAGAGATGAACTCGACACGCCAATGGCATCGTGCCCTCTCGGATAGTGGCTTCGACCTGTCAGGAAACCCTCGCAACTTCCCCCTGGCTTTTGTCAAGGACTCGAAAAAGTTTCTAGAAAGATTCTTCTTTTGCTGGCCATTCTTTGTTATTGGAGTTACCTTGTACATTCTTTCTATTATGCCGGTATACTTTGGCCTACCCATCTCTATGATTACGTCGTATCTTTTGCAATTGGCATCGCAGAAGCTGCTGAAATGGGCGCCGAGCGACATGAATCATATGCATAAAACGGTATATGCTCGTCATCTATGTTCTTCAAATATGTTGCTGACTTTGCTTGAACAGCCGTTCTTGGCTGGAGTTTTCGCAGCGACTCTGGCATGGGTGGGCATCAGATACATTACTCATATCCTTCCTAGTAAGGCCTTTACCCATGTACCATTCTCTGCATCTGCTAACGTTTCCCAGCTACCTTTTCGAGTCATTTCTTCCTTAACCTATTTTTCGTGGCCTCATCTGGCCTCTGTGCATACTACTACTTTACAGCCATGCTCATGGATCCTGGTTATATCCCTCGCTCGGCATCTCGCGGACAACAGAAAGCGACCATCGAGGAGCTTATTGGTGCAAAAGCATTTGATGAGCAGCATTTCTGCACAATGTGTTTGATCAGAAAACCACTACGGAGCAAGCACTGCAGGCGGTGCAATCGCTGTGTAGCAAGACATGATCACCATTGCCCTTGTGAGTCTTTTCTTCCCGAGTACAGACGAGACAGACTGCTAATATAAACTTCCTTCTAGGGCTAAACAACTGTGTGGGCGTCAACAACCACAGAGCCTTTGTCCTCTACATAATCTTCTTGCTCACCGGCATCGCTTTCCTCATCCAACTCACACTAGCCTACCTCACCCTCCTCCCCACCCCACCACCTTCATTCATCCACTGCGAAGTCCTAAAAGCAGAATTCTGCGCCCAATGGTCCAAAGACCCATTTACGCTTCTCGTCAACGGCTGGGGCAGCATCCAAATGACCTGGACGATTATGCTTCTCTTTGTCCAACTCACGCAGATCGCCCGCGCAATGACGACTTGGGAAGCTATGCGTAATAGTCATGCTGGCCCGCTGGTTACCGCGCTCGCTACGGGGTCTACCTCGCAACAAGGCGGTGGCATTGGGGCTTCGGGTGGTGGGCCTACAACAGGCACTTCTCGCCCCACCGCTGGCAAGGAATCTTGCTTTGGACAGTGGAAACGTCTGTTGGGTGTTGATACCTTTGTCGCTACTGCCCTGCACGGCTCCCGCGCTCAAGAAGTGCTCGCTCAGCGACGGGAGAATCCGTTCACCAAGGGTGTGATGCGTAATTGTGCGGACTTTTGGTGCGACGGTGAGGGAGGAAGTGTAGGGTCGGTGTTTGGGGGTAAAGAGATGGGCATGGGTGTTTTGGGGGGTGTCAAGGTGGATTATCGGAAGTTGTTTGACTTGCCGAGGGGTGCTGAGGAGGTGTAGATGTCTTGTAGATATATGAATGTTTGGAGTGGTGAAAATCGCTCACTTTCTTGTTGTTTATACTTGCATGTTGTAACGATTTTATGATTACAAGGAATTGCATGACAGGTCACAATTCAAGATGTATCCGGGCCATATGTTTGCAATGGAGAAGGTCTTTGTACAACTACATATCTTGACTTCAGTGAGTCTTTTACTCTCTGACAACCAGACCCCTGGCCTCGGACTCTGAGAAAAAGACGACCATACGCCACACTTTTCTTGCCAGTCCCTCGGCTTCTTCGTCGAGCGTATCGCTCAATTCCTCCACAATCTCCTCTGGACGACCATGTCTGCGCACAACGCCCTCGATGACCTCGACAAGCATATCCTCCTGCACACCCAGAGACTCGAAAATCTTCTTTTGGACGTACGGACGCAGTTGCTCGCGGATGACCGAGTCGGGAAGGTGTGCCCATTTGACGGGCCAGCCGAAAAGGTCGGCAAGGGATGTCGGGATGGAGGCGGCGAGTGCGCGAGTGGCGGCTGTACGTTCGTCGTCGTTCATCTTCTCGCCAGCAGCAAGAGGCTTGAAGTCGACTGCACGCAACAATGCCTTCTTGCGATCTCCACTGCCCTGTGTAGTATCGTCTTCGTCGTCGAGTAGGCCCTCCATCTCGGCCATGGTCTGCTGCTTTGCCACGCCCCTCTTCTGTTGTTCTTCCGGCTCTTCCGACTCCTCGCGAGTTGCGCCATTGCCGCCGAGGCTGCCCAGGTTGAGGGTGAATGCTCTAGGCTGCGGCTTCGCTGCACTGCGGGCCGACAGCTCTTGACCAGCGTCAGCCAGGAAATCGTCGGCCATGCCACGAGCACCATCCATCTTGCGCTGCTCGCGTGCGCGTTCTTTCCTCTCATCCTCGCGATCTTTTTCGTCTCTAGAGCGTTCGGCATGCTTGAAGTCTCTGCGTGCGCGGATCCACGCCTTGCGGTCGCGGTAAAACAGCTCAGTGGGTCTGCGCAGTTCCTCCTCGTCGTCGAATTCGCCATACTTTTGTGCTAGAGTCTCGCGGCGCTGCTGGCGAGCGCTTTGCTCTGCTTCCTCTTCCGCATCGGCACGTGCAAGAGCCTGGATATGTCTTCTTTCCACATTGAGCCAGCGTCTTTCTTGGTCCAGATATACCTTCTCCAACTCTGCATTCTTCTTCTCCTCGCGACGTCGTTCAAGTTCCGAATCAGAAGCCGGATCGTCGTCATCTTCGTGCTTTCCGTTGACAAAACTGACACCATCCATGTAGTCCTTGGGCATTTGTGCGCCCCTGTACCCCTTTGGACCTGATGGTGCCCCAGCAACGGTGCGATCACGAGGACCTACAGGTACACCATTAACACCTCCAGGACCGGAAGGAGGTGGGGAAGCCAGGCGACTGGGCCTTGGTGCGGATCGATTGCGTTCGGCGGCCTCCGACTCTTCCTCCTTGCGTAGGCGCTCAAGGTCGCGCTGAATACTACGGTCTCTGAAAGCGGCGATCTCGGCGGCGACCGTCTCGCGCATTTCGGCGGGAATGTCGGACAGCTCGTCTTCGGCAGCGACAGGAATAGTAATAACTTCTGCGCCATCTGGCTTGTGGCCATCTTCCATGACAACGTCTCCATTCTTGTCTGCACCGTTGGTCAAAGAATCCTGAGAAGACAAGTGGGCCAAAACACGGTTCAGGTCGTCCTTTGCGGTATCCAGACGGAACTGAAGCACTTCAGCAGAAGGCTTTGACCACTTCTCGATGTATTCGAGTGAGTTCTGATCGACAACCACCAAGAGTGTAGCTCTCTTGACATTCCCTTCCTCGTCTTTCAAAAGCTTGCCCTTTTCCCGTAAAGGTACGTCGACGTCCTTGAGAATCTCGGTAGCAAGCTGTAGGGCCCCAGCATCTTCGTACTCGGCGAAACCGAAGCGACAGGGCTTTCCGTCGGCATCAGTGACACGGGTCCAGCGACGCAGCTTTACGGGACCTTGACCTCCAGCGCCCAAAACATCCTCAAGCTGGGCATCGTCGGGAACGCCATCGACCAGACCTCCAATGAAGATGGTTCTGCTGACTTCTTCCAGAGTAGGAGGAACGAGTTGAACGGTTTCGCGCGGTAGTCTTTGGTCGGCGCCCAGACCTATGCGACTTCGGTTTCCAGAAGCATTATCGGGAGCGCGTGAATCGTAGCCATAAGAAGAAGGCTTGGAGGCAGGTTGGCTGACACCGAGGCGAATGACGGGAGCGTTGAAGTTGATGTCGGGCAAGTTTTGCGGCGGAGCGAAGGGAGCAGCGACTGAGGTAGGACGACCGGGAAGCGGAGTAGCAGCAGGGCTCATGCCCGGCGGAGGGGACATGGCAGGCGCGGCGCCTGGAGAAGGCTAGTCAGTGCATGCTCGTGTATAATTGACAGTGTGTGAATGCGTACCCATGGCTGGCGGAGGGCCCATGTTGGGCGGGAAGCCATACGGCGGCCTGCCATACGATCCCGGAGCTACGGACGATTAGCATACGGCCAGAGCGAGACAAAGTTGGAAAGAGAACATACGGGGATAGTTGTTGTAAGCCATGGCGCAGATGGTAGAGTGGATGAAACAGGAAAGAGCAAATCGAAGATGGATCGAGTTCGAGACTGCGCGACTGCCTTCGCTGTCGGCAATGCTTGGCGGTCTTTTTGGAAAAGTCGCCGGCCCAAGCACGAGCGAGCACGAGCGACATAGACATTCTCTCCCACACCTCCCACCATGGAATTGTCACAAGCTGCCGCGCGCGCGCTGACGCGCTGTCGTCCACTACCGCTATACTCGTCGCCGCTATACCGCAACCAACTCTCGCCCTTCGCCATCCGCTCCTTCACCACCACACGCCTGCTGCGTCAAGACCAACCCGACGCCTTCATCCGCCAACTCAAACAGGAAGAGAAAGAGACACGGTCCCATGACCTTTCTGCCACCCCTGGAGAAGACGCTGCTTCGACATCCGCTCCGGCACCCGCACAACAACGCAATGAGACTCCCTCAATGGTCGATTTGATGGACAGTGCCCTCGACGGCACCAAGGGCGTCCCGGATGTCGCTGAACACCGCACCTCTCGCTTTGCTACCCCTTCTGCTCAGGAGAAGCACCGTGTCAAGCCTATGGACTCCATGGAAGACTTCCTTACGAGTCTGAGACCCTCCAACAGATCGTCAAACTCCATAAACAGCCTCTACAGGCCAGAAATTAGACCTGTCAAGGACCTAGACTTCACTCCTGGCCCTACTCTTGGCAAGACCGTCCAAGTCAGAAACGGCGGCGACGTTGGTCGTGCTTTCCGTGAGGTCGAACAACTTTGCGGCAGAAACAGAGTCCGCCAGGATTTCAACAAGCAGCGTTTCCACGAGCGTCCTGGTCTCAAGAGGAAGCGTCTACACTCTGAGCGCTGGAGAAAACGATTCAAGGAGGCTTTCCGTGGTACTGTCAAAATGGTCAACAAGATGAGAAAGCAGGGTTGGTAAATGCTCGGCATCCGTGTTCATATCTGGTCCGATCTCTACGCTGCACAGAACAAGTCGGAGCACAAATGGCTTCCACCCACTGTTCGTATGGTACATATCAAAATTGGGTCTCATGGTTGGCGATACAAGGAGTGTCGATAGCAACTAGGCTTTGGTGTTTGTCGGGTCGAGAATCTGTAAGAGTAGGGATTGCTGTGAAAGTCATAAGCAAGCAAACTTCAAATCCTTTCAAGCTTCCTTCGTCGGCTCCTGGGAGACCTCCATATTGTCCATTTGTCGTCGATTTGAGGTTTGAAGATCCGTTACGCTGTGGTATAACCCTGCTCCTGGTGTTGTTCTAATGTGACCATGCGATGGTGTATTGCTTGCATTGTACATCAAAATCAATCATCTGCGCGTCTTCTCATAGTTCATGTCCTCGCATTGACGTTTGGCCATTGTGCCGGGCTCAGTAGTCTTTTGTTCTATACCTAGTCTTCATTGTGTCATATAAGTCAAGCGGGAAACCACCGTGACCACATCAATGCCCAGACGTGCCGCCATGCTGTGAATCATCGGGATGGAGCTTTGAAACTAGATGCAGTATATGTTGTTTCCAGAGAAAAGATATGTAGGAGCATCTTCTAACAGCCCAAGTTGGCTGATTAAAGAGTGATGAAGATCCAAAGTAGATCGATGTTACAGTAGCCTCGGACATAAGCGGCATTAAACTCAGGAGCATCGTGAACATGTGAAAGTTGACACCTTTTCCAACAGCTCACTGTGCAACAAGACCTCCCAACAACTCCTTGGGGATATAATCAGTCAATGGATCTGACTGACTGACATCATCTCGACCACATCAATGACTGGACAACTCAGCAACACCGAGACGTGGTCACTATTGGCTTGCTCTGTAGCAAGCCTTGGCGTACTCTCTAACACTTGGAGCAGTGATGGTGCACCGATATTCGCATCGCTTGCTTTGAGCGGTTTGGCATTCTCGTCATCGTATGCCACTATAAGATGGACAGGAGACGCGTTCATTCGAGTTGGGCGAAAAGGAAAGGATATGTCAAAAAAGCAACCCATTGAACTGTCAGCAGTGTGCCGTCTAGAAGAAAACAACACTCACGCTGACTCGTGGTATACAGTCCAGAGATGATGGGCCTGGTTAGCGCTCTTGTTTATCTGTTGTGCATCATCACCTTTCTACCCTTTGCTTTCAAGCACGACATCGTAGCGGCAACTTCAGGGGGCGGCAACAAGGATGTTGTCATCGAAGCCCAGGTAGTCGAGACAGGAAGATTCCTGCATCGATTTCCTCTCGAGAAGGTGAGTGCAGCATGCTGAGCCATTCTGTAGGATGCACTGACACGCCAAGCTTGCATCGTATGGATTCGCATATGGTACTCTGGCGACAGTAATCATTCTGGGCATAATCGATGACTTCTTCGACATCAGATGGAGACACAAGTTCTTCATCCCAGCTTTCGCATCGCTTCCCATCTTGGGTCTATACTTTGTCGACTTTGGTGTCACTCACGTCGTGGTCCCTATCCCACTAAGGCCATACCTGGGGGAGATCGTAGACCTTGGATCATTGTACTACTTGTACATGTCAGCCATTTCCATCTTTTGCCCCAACAGCATCAACATCCTTGCTGGTATCAATGGCATTGAAGTTGCTCAATCGATTGTGATTGCCATGCTAATCCTTTTGAACGACGCGTTCTATCTGGTGCCTTCGACTCCGACTCTCCACCCAGCGACTGATTCGCACTTGTTCTCGGTCTACCTTTTGCTGCCGTTCCTTGGAGTATCTTTCGCGCTCCTCAAACACAACTGGTTCCCTGCCAAGGTGTTTGTTGGAGACACGTATTGCTACTTTGCTGGAATGGTCTTTGCCGTGGTGGGCATCATGGGTCACTTCAGCAAGACTCTGATGCTTCTCTTCATCCCTCAAGTTTTCAACTTCATCTACTCTGCACCTCAACTCTTCCACATCGTCCCTTGCCCTCGCCATAGACTGCCACGATTCAATGCTCGCACTGGCCTTTTGGAACCATCAAAAGCTACTTTCACGCCTGAAAAGCCCTTGAACAAATGGGTGGGGGAAGTCCTCAAGGTATTGGATACCCTGAAGTTGTTGCGTGTCGAGACGGATGAGAAGGGAACGGTCGTGTCTACCACGAACCTGACCATTCTCAACCTATGGCTAGTCTGGAGAGGACCCAAGAGGGAGGATCGCCTTGCAGTCGAGATCTTGGCCATGCAGACCTTTGTAGGCCTCCTCGGTCTCGCAGTCAGACACCGTCTTGCTTTGGTCATATTCTCGCAAGACAACCTATAGTTATCATCGTAATATGTAGATAGACATGATATAGAAATTCGATTAGCATTTGGCTATCTGTTCTTCTGCATATACTCCATATCATAAATTGGTGTTCCTAAACACGCCCTAAGGCGGGGATGCCGATGGAGAAGATCTGAAAGTTTGTTTCGATGAGGTAAACTCGCGAAGGCCATACGTAATCGCACGAACCGGCAGTGGACACGGGTGGCTCGAACAACTACAGCCAGCGAGATAGGCTAGATAGGCGTGTGATCAGTATGCCAACACCTTGCGGTATGGGTTCGAAGATAATCAACGTTGAAATAGGCAGGTGGAAGCAGATCTCTTGACATTGTCTGAATCAGCTTGATGGTAAACAGATCATCAACACGACAGTGGTGCAGGTGGAAGGAGAGTCATGGGCGAGATCGGAGCGCAGCGAGCAGCGATGCCGCAACCGGGGGCGAGCTGTGAGGGGCACGGGCATTGTGGGGATCATCAAGCCAATCACACGCAGCAGTTTGTAACAGAGGCCGTCGAGATCGGAGGCTGCGGCTGCGGTCATCGAGAGCAGCCAGAAATACAAGTACATGTCGAAGCGGTTGGAAACATCTCTTCGAATCTCATTATTGCCTCTTCCTTTCATCTTTGATACCCACGCTTCAGTCACTCAGTATTGACGCTTCTATCTGTTTCTTACACTTTCTCGATTGATCACAGAAACCAACCCATTCACAATGCCCGGTGTTGTAAAAGGACCCAGAACCTTGTACGACAAGGTCTTCCAAGATCACATCGTCGACGAGAGAGATGACGGCACCATCTTGCTCTACATCGACAGACATCTCGTCCACGAAGTCACATCGCCCCAGGCCTTCGAGGGTCTAAGAAATGCCAGCAGACGGGTGCGAAGACCCGACTGCACTCTTGTCACGACCGACCACAACATACCTACGACATCAAGGAAAAACTTCAAGAGCGCTGCCACATTCATCGAGGAGGATGACTCGAGGTTACAGTGCACCACCCTCGAGGACAATGTGAAGGAGTTCAATCTCACCTACTTCGGTATGGGAGACAAGAGACAGGGAATTGTTCACATCATTGGCCCCGAGCAGGGCTTCACCCTCCCTGGCACCACTGTCGTCTGTGGTGACAGTCACACCTCGACCCACGGTGCTTTTGGTTCGCTCGCCTTCGGTATCGGTACCAGTGAGGTTGAGCACGTGCTCGCTACCCAGACCCTCATCACCCAGCGCAGCAAGAACATGCGTGTGCAGGTCGACGGCCAGCTCGCTCCCGGCGTCAGCAGCAAGGACATTGTTCTCTACGTTATCGGTCAGATCGGTACTGCAGGTGGTACTGGGTGTGTCATCGAGTTCTGTGGTTCTGCCATCCGCAGTCTCTCCATGGAGGCCAGAATGTCTATTTGCAACATGTCAATTGAGGGAGGTGCCAGAGCTGGAATGATCGCTCCCGACCAGATCACCTTTGACTACCTCAAGGGCAAGCCCCTTGCTCCCAAGGTCGACAGTCCCGAGTGGAAGAAGGCCGTTGCCTACTGGTCCTCATTGAAGACCGACGAGGGCGCCAAGTTCGACTACGATATTTTCATCGACGCCAAGGACATCGCGCCCACTGTCTCCTGGGGTACCTCGCCTCAGGACGTCATCCCCATCGATGGTGTTGTTCCCGGTCCCGATGACTTCCAGGACGAAAACAGAAAGAAGGCCTGCATCAGAGCCCTTGAGTACATGGGACTCACTGCTGGCACTCCCATGGAGGAAGTCGTCTTGGACAAGGTCTTCATCGGATCTTGCACCAATGCTCGTATTGAGGATCTTCGCACTGCCGCTGGTATCGTCAAGGGCAAGAAGGTCGCCTCCAACATCAAGTGCGCCATGGTCGTCCCTGGTTCTGGTCTTGTCAAGCAGCGCGCCGAGTCCGAGGGTCTCGACCAGATCTTTATTGATGCCGGATTCGAGTGGAGAGAGGCTGGTTGCTCCATGTGTCTTGGTATGAACCCTGACATTCTCTCGCCAAAGGAGCGTTGTGCCTCCACCTCCAACCGCAACTTCGAGGGCAGACAGGGTGCCCAGGGTCGTACTCACTTGATGTCTCCCGCCATGGCTGCCGCTTGTGCCCTTGTTGGCAAGCTTGCCGACGTGCGTAAGCTCGATGGCTACCAGCAGGTCACTGGCAAGGCTCCTCGCGAGGTTTCTGCCGAACCTGAGGTAGCTGCACCCGAGAGCGACGCCGACCTTGAGGAGATCATGGACCTCGACGAGACATCTCAGGGCAACACTGTTTCCAGCGGTGCCCCTACCACCTCCACTGGTATGCCCAAGTTCACTCAGCTCAAGGGTCTTGCCGCTCCTCTCGACCGCCCGAACGTCGACACCGATGCCATCATCCCCAAGCAGTTCTTGAAGACCATCAAGCGTTCTGGTCTTGGCTCGGCTTTGTTCAACGCCTGGCGCTACAACGAGGACAAGAGCGAGAACCCCGACTTTGTCCTCAACCAGAAGCCTTACCGTGATGCCAAGATCCTTGTCGTCCAAGGTCCCAACTTCGGCTGTGGCTCCAGCAGAGAGCACGCTCCCTGGGCACTTCTCGACTTCGGCATCCTCTGCATCATCGCTCCCTCATTCGGTGACATCTTCTTCAACAACTGCTTCAAGAACGGCATGCTTCCCATCCGCATCGGCGATGAGAAGGCTCTCAAGGCCATCTTCGACGAGGCCAGCACCGGCTCAGAGATCGAGGTAGACCTCGTGAAGCAGGAGATCAAGAAGGCTGACGGAACTGTCCTCTCATCCTTTGACGTCGAGGAGTTCCGCAAGCACTGTCTCGTCAACGGTCTCGACGACATCGGCCTTACTATGCAGATGGACGACAAGATTGTCAAGTTCGAGCGCAGACGTACCGAGGAGACTCCTTGGCTCGACGGCTCTGGCTATCTCAAGCGCGACCGTAAGGGTCCTGTCAAGGTCGAGGCCGCGCCAGTTCCCAAGACCAACCGTGGTGAGGAGAAGACCGAGCCCCTTGAGTGGTAGAGCTCTACGCCAGTGCAACGACCATCTGCTTTCTTGGGAATTAACGTGATGCAATGGGAGAAAGCGATACCAGTTTTGAGTTTGAGGTTATTTTGATATCACGAATGGCTACATTGCCTACTATTTGTTTCATGTATATTTATATCATTCGAGAGATCAATTGACGAACTTACTACAAGGACATTGTGTTTTCTATAACCTTCTACGAATATTGTGATACCAATCTGCATTCATTTGAGAACGATGGTGTCGTCCGAGGACACAGCATCGATTGAGGCAGGCTCTAAACTCCGCATATGTCCGAAGCTAAGATGCACGCGTGGTCGCATCACCTTCAGATAGTTCTCTACTCACTTTCACTCCACTTTTGAAACCAAATTCCACGTTCAAATCGCCGTCTCCGAAACAACTCGTGAGAGGAACCACTTGCATTGACATACAATCGATCACCTGCGACGTACGGACGCGAGTTGGCGGAAGCACTCTGTGTCACTTGCAGCAGCTTGTAACACTGCTCTCGTGTTTGGCTGGGGCGTAAATATGGCTACTAATAATTCTTTCCATCATTTCAGTCATGGCCATCATGATCTCGTTCTAGCGGTGGACTACAATTTCTACGGCACGCGCATGGTGACCGCGTCATCAGACCATCGATTGAAGGTCTGGGACAGAAAGGACGATGGATGGACAGTGACCGACGTCTGGAAAGCACATGATGCCGAGGTTACTGATGTGAGTCAACGTCCTAGACTCACACCATCGAATTTGTCTCTGACCTTCTCTAGGTCAAGTGGAATGGTCCCTTTGTGGGCGAGATTATAGGAAGCGTCGGAGAAGATGGCCTGCTACGGATATGGCAGGAGGATGTGCTCGAAGCACCTCTCTCTGGCCGTAGATTCAAAAGAATCTACCAGCAACCTTCGGCAACGCGAGTACCGTACATGTCTCTGGACTTCAAGAACATCGGCACTGAAACATATCTGGCCGTCATCTCCCGTGACGGGCAATTGACAGTTTGTGAGCCGGTTGATCACGATAATCTTTCAGAATGGCAGATCTTGTGGCAGGATCATTTGTGCAAGACGCCGCAAAGGACAGAAGAGACAGGTTTCCGTCTGAGCTGGCATCACGAGAAGCTGCCAGCATGGCCTGCCATAATGGCTGGACTCGACCGGAAGAGCTTGTCGCTAGCCGTTTCAGTCATGGATACTGTCAAGATATTCCGCAGCGACAAGGACCGCAAGTTTTATACGGCCGCCGAGCTCAAAGGATCAAATGCATTGATACGAGACGTCGCATGGGCAAATGGCTCAATGCGCGGCTTCGACGTGATCGCGACCGCCAGCAAAGACGGTTACGTTCGAGTTTATGAGGTGCACACTCCTGGTGTCTCGGAGACTTCAGCATCACAATCCCAACATACTGTAGAAGCTTCATCTGGACTCAAATCGCCGACACACTCCAAGCCTAATCAGTCTGGCATAGGCGCTGGACTTGCTGGAGGGCCGCGTAGCGGTAGAAGCGAGGAGCAAGGACGTCCGGGCAGAGTCAACCAGGAAGCAAGACTTGCGGCCGAGCTTTCTGCTCATAGTGGTGCGGTCTGGAGGGTCGGTTTCTCGCAGATGGGTGAGGACAAGCCAACTCCTTTGGAAAGACTACAAGCTGACCAGGTTGATAGGCGATCTACTAGTGTCTACTGGTGACGATGGACTTGTGCAGGTTTGGAAGAAAGCCAACAATGACCAATGGATGCAGTACGCCGAAGTCGACGCGATTGGGGATAACTGAAATCCGTCCGCCAGGGCCGAAATTGCGACTTGCAAACTTGCGACGCATGTTCAACGGCTTTTGACTATGAACTGTCAATGATGGTTCGATCTTCGGGAAGCAGCGACTGAGATAGCAACGGATCGGAAGGACTTCCCCCAGGTTCCGTCTGAGAAGCACCAACCGTTGCTGGTTGACATCGCAACCAAAACCACATTCCTCTTCCCCTCCATGGATGCTAGAAATACGGAGTTCGTCACCCAGCGACTTCATCATTTACTCGCTCGACTGTCTGCTGAAAATTACAACCCCAATCCTCTAACAAACCAAAGTTCGCCGACAAGTGCTTGTAATTGTCCAGCCCCACAACATCGCCCTCATCGTCCTGAGAGACGAGTATGGTTACGAGATACCTTTCGCACCACACCTAGAAAATTGCAGCGACGTACTGCAAAGCCAGATATGGGTGTCAGAGGTACCGATGACTACCTCACGGCACGGGCGGCCAACCCAAGGACCGGCCTGATCAGCCCGAGTGTCGTAACCAACCTCACTCCCCGAACGCCCATGTCCCCAGCCGAAGCACTCTCACTATTTGGAAACGACCATGCACCACCACATGACTCCTCCCCGAAAGCTCGAATGCCCGAGGAGCCGCGCACCACAACCCCCAGACCGAGACCAGCAGGTCCAAGAGGTCGGTGGCGTCAAGACTCGACGGGATGGAACATGGAACCAGACACGGAAACCGGATCTCCCAGGACCACTACCGCCAACTCATCAGCCACGAGAGCTGACTTTCATGCAAGCGAGGACAGCTTTGTGATTCCTATGCCGACGGCCAAAGATCCACAGCCGTATCAACAAGCAGACCAAGACAAGGCTGTGCAGTATTACAAGGACAAAGCACTACGCCTGTCACACAAAGAAGGAATGAATGGCAGGATGCATAGTATTGGTGCTGGACCTCGCAAGTTTGCTCAAGCCACCAAGGCACTGCGAGACTTTAGCAATCCTCGCTCCTCAACGCCTAGCGAGCAGGACCCTGCCGGACGAAAGGAAAAGGCAGCTGCATCTTCACCACCAACATCTGCCTTCCCTGAGTTCTGCGAGTCTCCACGATCATCCCGCAGATCCGTGTGCTCGCCGGCTCCCGGATACGAGCGCAGAGATTCTGGCGTGAGTGTACCACCTTCGACCTCTACACGAGAAAAACAACTCTCTCCTAGTCAGAGTCCTACTCTAGGAAGAGCCGAGCGTGCGCGGTCCAACTCCAACACTTCCCGCTTCCAAGATCTGCGACAATTGCCTAGAGCTCGTGTCGTTCATCCAGACGGCCAAGCTGTAAAGGGACGACATGAGAAGACTGCACCAGTGCCCCGCGAGTATACCTCTACTCCGCCTCCACCTTATCTGAGTCACTCGAGCACGAGTTCTGTCTCTGGGACTTCAGTGGCCGAGTCGTTGTCTCCCCTCGAGACCCAAGTAGTCGGATTGCTTGCATGGGCGATCAACCAAGTATTCTGCAAACCAACATCTTCAACACGTGATGGATCATCGCAAGGCCTTAGTATTGACCTCACTCAAGCTATCCACATCTTATCTGATTCGGCCTCTAAGCCCATCGAACGTTGGCAAGCAACCAAAGCCTTGGCGTTTATGGCCGTACGGGCAGTCATGATATTGTGCTGTCTAGCGATTGTCGTCCGCATCGGAGCAGCTGTGGGAAGAGTGCTGGCGGTAATTCTCTGGCCTGTCAGTATAGTCTGGGTGATTGTAAAGTGGATGCTAGGGCTAGGATAAGAGGGGGAAAGCAAATGTGTGCTTTTGTTATTGTTAGTCGGCCAAAGGACCTAGGTAGTATTACTGCACGTAGTTGAATGCTAAGCTAAGGGCCGTTATTAGTCACTTGGCCACGCGTCTGATGTACCTTCTCTCCTTCACCAAACCACTTCCATACTGCTGCCTACTCCACTCTCGGAGGACTTGTATACAGCTCTCTCAGCAGTGCTCCAAAGCATGGCTTGCTAGTATCACATGCTGACCTGCTGAAGCCTAATGTTGATTTCTGAGATCATCGATAATAGAACAATTTGGCTGGTAGGGGCAGTGTTCTTTTCTTCCAGGCTCACTGATATGAACCATCCGTCTCGAGCTAGGACATACAACTCGCCAAGAGCAGATCCTGCCCTCTATATCCTTTGCGCTCGAGTCCGAACTAGAGCCAAAGATGTTCAGAGCGGATGTCATTTATCCAGCCAGCGTCCAAATATTGCAACCATGCCATGATCACCAACTCCGACGCACCACTTGCCATCAACACTCCAATCGATGGCTCTGCATGCAAAGTCGATGGGACAGTTAACCACCGTCGATCTATGAGCGGCTTGTCGAATGTAGTTTTTCGTGTTGCGAAAGGGCTTTTCTGGTTTTGAATCTGCGCTATCAGAGTTTGGTCCGAGAGTGTTGAATGAATCTGGAGTCATGGCGGGAGTGGTGCCAGAGACTGATGTAGGGCGAGGTGCGGGTGAAGCTTTTGCAAAGGTTAGAGTATTGGTCAGGCAGAGAGTGTGATAAAACAACGTACCTCCGGAATGCTTGCTTCCACGACCGCTTGTGCTCGTCCGGTCGCTTGTGGCGCTAGTAGCTCTAGTTGTATTATTGATGAGAACCTTTTCCGCAAGACCCCTTTTCCGCTTGTTGTTCTTAGCAACAGCAGTTGGATCTTTGTCGCTGGCTTCACTATCCGTGGCACTGTCGGCTCGCGTATTGATAATCAAGATCTGCTCGGCAGCATTTCTCTTCTCCGAGGCTTGTTTTGCAGTTCTCCTCTTCTCCAAGACTTTCTCGACACTGTCCTTGATCCGCTGATTCTTGTCAACCACAGGAATTGGATTCTTGCCAGTAGTGCGGCGCTCCTCGAACCTCTGCAAGTCCCAGAAAGAGAAGCGAGCCTTGATATTGCCCATGACGAGCATAGGGCGGTAGCCATGTTCTTTGAATAGGCCAAAGCGCATGTAGAATGGCTCTATGTTAGTCATGTCAAACGTCCATAGTCGCTGGAAACTGTGGCCGAAAGCAGATCGTATGGCTCGTCCATATCCAGGCATGGGTGGCTCTGGTGGATTCTTGTCGCCTGAGAAGAATCCATCGATTTTCCAGAGCATTATTTCCCCTCGCGTGACTTTGATGTTGTTTCCTGTAGATGCTTTGGATAGGACGAGGTCACCCCAGAACCTGACACTGTCCGGCTGTTAGCGTGAAATGACTGCTGGACGAGAAAGGTGTTCTTGAGTGGTACCAATCTACGTAGTCTGAGTGCATGCCAATACTGGCAAAATGGGGATATACCACGACAGCCGGTTTATCTGTCCCTGCGTCTTCGTCTGGCACGGCTGGTATGCTCCACTGCATGGGTAAGCAATGACACTGTACCTTTCCTAACAAAAACAGTACTTACCAAGCAGATCATCGTATCCTGACCGCCACTTAATAGCCACTTACCATTGTCGTGGAAAGCCTGCAGTACTTGTCAGCGCTGTGCAGGGTCAGGGGTTGGGCCGCTCACGATAGAAAGGATTGTCTGTTCGTGGCCTTCCCCTGAGAATATGGCCGTACACGGCTGTTTGTAGTGCTGAGAACCCAGATTCCATATCCGAATGCTGTAGTCGGCAGAGCAAGATGCCAGAGTTTGTGGCGAAATTGGTGATGTTGTCAAATCATTTATGGCACCGCCATGTCCATAGAGAATCCGAACCAGCTCTCCAGTAACCGCATTCCAGATTTTGATATTTTTCGATCCAGATCCAGCGACACAAACGAGGGGCTCGTCAGTATCAGCGTCTACTGACCATGTAACACTGTTGAGAGAAGAATCTTCCTGACCGGATGGTCAGCTATGGCACAAAAATCAATACTTGGATTAGCACTGCAAGGACACTGCGAACATACATCAGGGTCCTCAAGCACCATCAAGACCTCCAGACCATTAGTCTTGGAGGTGGCTGATTTGCCAATAGGCTTGCATATGTAGATCTAATTTGGTTACTCTGCAATTTGTTGATTGATGGCTGTATAATGCTTACTTCTCTTTCTGCCACGGCGGCAAAGACGGGATCTTCACCCGGCTCTGAATATGGGCAAAACTTTATGTCGTAGATTGAGACTAGAAGGATATCAGGTGAGGTTCAGCCGATGGAGCAAGAAACGGTCGCTGGCTGAGACGACTACGTACGTACCATTTTGTCCTTCATCCTTTTAATATGCTTAGCGAGAGGATTGGATTAAATTTCTTGCGGATCAAATAGGAAATCGGACGTACGGATATTCGCAGGAAAGCCTTTAGCTGTGGGAAGTCCATGGTTGGAGAACAGTGATGAGCGGGATCCACAAATAGCCAGGCTCGCTCGGATGGTTGCTATCAGGATGGAAGTTGCATGGTGCGTTTGCGTTGTGGGTGGGTGGTGGCCAGATCGGGTAAATGCACTTGGGACGCACAGAAATGTTTGTGCACCGGAGACTGTGAGAGTGAATGTGTTATGGACCAGTGAATGTACATGGATCAGTGAGAGCTGGGTGTGATTGTGGTGGAAGGCACAACAACGCCGACGCCAGCGCCAACGCCAAATTCCTGCGTTCGCTCGGGCGGAAGTTGCTGTCACGAAGTAAACACGAGAGGATCGTCGAATTCACAATCAACCAAATTGCGTACGGCCTCTCGCTTGTTTTGGCACCTTTACAATCTATATCACTATGCATATGGCAGACAAATTACAATAAGTTTCTCTTACGTGACTGGCAAGGAAATCGGAAGCACGACGATGAGAAACAAAGATCAGTGATTGATTTGGTGAGATGGCGATGGCGGCCAGAAAGTTCGATCCAAGCTCAGGCAGCCAAGGATGTGCACACATCACTACCCTGCTGGTCTTTGTTAGGGAGCGGAGCTGGAGGCCGGGCAGTCAAAGCAATTGCCGACTGCCAATGGCACTTTGCAAGACAGCAATCACGGCCACTCTAGAGTCGACATTTCCTAAGTTGTTAGTTGATTGGACAAGTCGTCTGTTCAGGTATATTGACAACCGCTCCTTCCGGGAATGAACCCAGTGCTGTGGTTCGCAATGTAGGGAATTCTACCCAGGATGCTGCGCGCCAAGGTCGAGTACGTGACGTCGACGACAGTTTTGTGCAACTCTCGACTCGGGCAGAGGCGAGGGTGATTATAGCCGTGCCCTCTGTCTGGCTCTTGCGCAATTTTACCCTACGCTACTCTGCAACCGTCGCATCTCAAGTCTTCGTCCAAGGTCGCCAACTGCATTGTCGTCGCTAGCACGGACAGGGCTGTATATTGTTGCGCAACCACGACCTCGTCCTGTCAGCCCCGAGTCAACCGCCGAGCCGGACTCGTCATTGCGTCCTGCCTACCCTGCACCACGCCCACTATAAGATCTAGAGACCCATGCCTCTGCCAGCCCTAGACGACTCCTGCCGCCGACCCAGATACTAGACTCGACTCGGTATCCGAGGCCTCTTGCTCTTCCTCGACCTCTTGCTCGTCAGCTCGTTGGAGCGTTACCGGAATCCCTGTCTCGTGGACCCTTAGCCCTCCCTCTGCAGAGCCCTCGACTGCTCAGAACCTGCAACACCCACCCACCCCATAGTGGCAACTTGCATACTCTCCCTTGGCCACGCACAAAACACAATCTCCGCCGCCACTTACCTCGGCCACTCTTCTCCACTCCCTTCGCCACCATGGACTTGACCTTTATCTCAATTCACGGTATGCCCCTCTCAGAAGCACAGTCTGCTTCTTTATGCTGAGTCAAACACAGACCTCACTCCCGATGCCCGTGTCCTCTATTCCTCGGATTCCATCGTCGACGTTCTCGGCTGGACCCCCGATGAAGTCGTCAATCGCTCGTGCTGGGAATTCTTCTGCGAAGATGAGCTGCCTTTTGCTCAAGCATTCCACAAGAAGGGTGTTCAGATGGACAAGGCTGCCGTCCTGTCATACTGCAGAGTAAAAAACAAGGAAGGACAATGGACTGGTGTTGAATGTTGTTTTACCGTCGTCTACGATGTCATGATTGTCTGCACATCCATCTATCGAAGGGGCTTACCGAGTCTGAGTAAGTCGACATGGTTTCTTGCAACCAACCACTCAGCTGACGCATCTTGCAGAGCGCGCCGAAGAAGCCCCCATCATTCGACGCTTGTTCTCGTCTTCACCACGCGATCCCCGTTACCACATGTTGTCACACATCTCGGGCAAGTTTAGGCAACCCGCCCCAAAGGCAAGCCACGAACCCCGAGCCGCTCTGTTCCTGAATCGCTTTACTCGTACCTTGACCATCATGTACGCCACTGCGGGCCTGGAAGAGGTAATTGGCATTCCGGCCGAATACATGAGAGGTCGCAGTTTTTATTACTGTATCGCCGAGAACTGTCTGCAAGATGCTATCAAATGTCTCGAGAACGCAAAAGCAAACGACTCGATAGCATACCTGAGATTCTGGTTCCGCGATCCTCGTATAGATGAAGACGCCACGACACCGATGGATGAAGAAAGCGACGATGATATGGGAGCGGAGAGCAGCGTCGACCAAGAAGTTGGTGGGGGCGTTCATATCGACGACTCACATTCAACATCTGAGAGTATGGATGTCGACTCATCAAACCACATTCCAAACTCCAGAACCACATCAGGGCACAGCAGCACCGACGTACGCGACACACATTCGGCCATTTTCGGAGACTCGATAGTCGAGGAATCCTCGGCCTCTTCTACCACTTCCCCAGACGGAAGTGTCAGACCCCCTATTCAGCGAGATTCGATTGAACTGGAAGCGGTCATTTCTTGTACGTCTGACGGCCTTGTTGTATGTTTGAGGCGAGCTCGTCCTATGCTTCCAACACAGACACGCTCGAGATACGACAACGGTCTTTTCGCTGCCCCCTGGGCGACAGAACCGATCCTGCCACCAATGGAGGCACGCTCACAGCAACCATTTGCTACAAACTTTGCACCATCTCTGGGTCCTTTCAGTGCCCAGCCTGATCATATCAGAGTTGGAGGACCTGCTCAGGATGACTTTATGAATTCGATCCGGGATCAAGCCGTCTTCGCGTGGGCACTCACTGGTATTAACGGTGCGCTCCACCAATATGGTGTCAACAAACCTTATGGAGAGTCGCTACCACTCGAGGGTCTTGAAGTGTGGGAGTCCGATCCATACGCACAGTCCGAGATATTCAGGAGTGACTCTGGGTCAGGGCTTGATGGCATGACGAAGGGTCACAGCCCAGCACAAATGTTCGGTGATCCTGGCCTTGATGGCTACAGAAAAAGGTAGAGCATATGGATCTCCGCCTACAACTTTTCTTCTCCGCCACTCTGGTTTTGGTGATGTTCGATTCTTTTTTTTTTTGCAGTTAGCGGGTGTCCCGGGTTATTAAAGGGACAAAGCACACATGATGACGATTACTTATGAGGATAGGTCCTGTTCCTTGCGATTGTTGTTCTATCGACTCTTCTTGTAGTCGTATTCTTCTAGAAAAACCACCGCATCCATTTTATGGATCATGTCGATCGCTTTGAGCGTTGGCATTCTGAATCTAACCCTTCTTCGCATAGGACATTCTCTGTCAGATCCGAGCATCAAGCACGTACGGCCACAGTCAGCTGAAAACTGGGCATCCCGTCCGCTCTGCCATACATAAGCAGTTGAACGGCAAATTAGTACTACGGTGGGTGACCACGTGGGAATCCCTGCTGCTGTACGTTTTGTTCTTTTTGTACTCCCCTGGCTTATAACTACTACCATGTTGCATGAATGTGGTATTGATGCTTGGGTCTATGGCTAGATCGACGTGAGAGGTGGTCCTTTGCAAACCCATATCATCTTTTGACTATACTCGGAACTCCTCCCCAACCGGCCTGACCATCCGCTGCGAGTCAGTCTGTAACAAGCCACTATATCTGAAACCGTTAGTTAACATGTCCTGCCTGGATACTTCGGGGTTATATACAACGGGTGCGTAGAACATCAATCTCTTCATCCTTCACATCGTCACAACCAAATGTCGCCAACCACAGAACTTTTTTGACCATATCTTGCCAGACATGCGAACTTGAGAGGCATCGGCGACGACAGACCTACCGCTCTTGAGATTGTTCAAGATCTGAAAGCTGAAGGAATGCTCAAGAATGCTGTCATTCTCATCACCGGATGCTCTGCCGGCCTTGGAGTCGAGACTGCAAGGGCTTTGTACTTGACTGGTGCTAAGCTTTACTTGACATTTCGCAATCTCGAGAAAGGCCGCGCTGCTATCGAGGCAATAACAAAAGACGCACCAGCTGGACAAACGATCGACTTCTCGAACTTGGATCTAGGCGATCTTGAGAGTGTACGAGCAGCAGCTGCTGAATTCAAGTCTCGAAGCAACAGGCTCGATGTCTTGATCAACAATGCAGGTTTGTTTGCCCATGCCAGACAAATTTGCCAACACTAGTGCTAACAATATGAAGGTGTTATGGCAGCGCCTCAGGGAAAGACCATTAGTGGTTTCGAGACGCACATGGGAAGTAACCACTTCGGCCATTTCCTTCTGTTCGAGCTACTCAAGCCTATCCTGCTGTCATCGGCTTCGCCTCAGCGCAAGTCTCGCGTCATCAACCTGTCCAGCAGTGGCCATCTTATAAGCCCCGTCCGCTTTGACGACATGGAGTTTGCAAAGGAAGGAAGCTACAACCCCTATGTCGCTTATGGACAAAGCAAGACAGCAAACATCTACATGGCCAACTACATCGACAGAGTCTATGGCGAGCATATTCGTGCTGTCTCGGTCCACCCCGGTGTCATTCTCTCGACTGAGCTCATGCGTCACCAAAAGGTTGAAGATCTTCAAAGCATTGGTGACCCAGAGTACTTCAGAAAGATCGAGTGTAATGCACAACAGGGCGCTGCTACCACTGTATGGGCTGCTTTGAGCCCTTACTTCGAGACTCACGGTGGAGTGTATTTGGCAGAGGTTGGAGTAGCTCCAGCACTTGCAGAGGACGAGGGCATTGGAAGATGTGGCTATGCTACTTATGCATACGATAAGGCAGCGGAGGATCGATTATGGGAAATTAGCTTGGAAGCAGTCGGACTATAGACATGTTCACCGTAGTGGCTGCTGAAGTTCATATACTCATCAGATGCCATATCAATCTCTAAAAGTAACCTGTACTGCACTTTTCGCTTACATCACTTGGTACTGGTTTCGGATCTCGCGTCGACCACTTGCCTGGCTTGTGAGTTCCGCACCTCAAGATCGTCTAAGTCCAAACAGCCGAGACACTCGTTCGTTTGTTCACATACAGGCGTCGTTTGCTCGGCACTGCGCATCCTTTGGGAAAGAGCATCACTTATACACAACCCTTTAGCCCAATTGCTTCCAGAACTTTACCCGCACCTTCCTGTAACCACAACTCAACCCACAACCACTGGCGTCCGCCAACATGCCTCGTCAACGTAACGCATTACCCTACGTCTGCTTCGCACCAGAGGGCGAACTCCATAGCAATTGCCAGAATGAGCCTTTCTCTAACGACGCCACTCATCATGCAGACAAGCAGAGCAAGATCTGGATCGGCTACCGTGATGAGCTAGACACTAGCTATCATGGCGGCTTGACATTCCGCCAGGTTCTCGCTCAGGCAAAGGCGAACCTATCGCAAGCTATGAACGCAAAGGCGAACAGCTCAAAGAGAGCTCAATGGCTGGAAGCATTTCCAGGGGTCGCTACCAAGGCCAGCAACCAAGCTCTACAGCAACTGCAACGTGGCAAACGTGCCCTCAAACAAGCAACCTGCCCGAATGCTTTGTGCAAAGCACGTGGTGAGATTTTGCAGATGGAGTGGATCGCTGTCGAATCGAACTCTTCCAGCTCAACAAATGGATTCGTGAGTTATGTGACAAGAAATTCTTGTACAGGTACTAACTTTGATGCATAGCTCGTCGGATACATCTTCCATCTACATGGTTAAGAGATGATCACTATCTGCCGCAACTACTACTTCGATCTATATCGATTCCAGAGGGAAGATGGGACCGTGTCCCCTGACATGTTTCTACGCACTGTGTAAGTAGATTCCTGCGTAGTTTGGCTTTGAAACTGCCCAAACGTTGACTAATCGACACAGACGCTCTGAACCCAGCTCGCAGACTGAGGTTGATGCTGGTCGCAGCGTAAGCTCAAAGCAGAACATGGTATGTGAAAACATACTTGAGCCTTTGTTCTGGCTAACTTTCTGCAGGCACGTCGACGCTCTGACAGATTGCAGGTTACTGATGCCCTGGACGACGAAGAAGATCCGTTGACCAGCTCTTTCATGGACGAAGACTCCACCTCTCCTCCCCATACTACTGCCGACTCTTCTGCTCAACCCCCTCCTAGTATGTCGATTGCCGAATCCAGGCAGATTCTGGAAGATGACGCCATCGATCAAGAGGAAGAAGCAGCACCAGTTCGCACTCTTATCGGTCCACTGAAAGCATCTGAGGAATACCAGTGGATGATATGCCAGATCTGTCACACATATAGCGTACGCGTGCTCAGATTGCCAGAAGTCACTACCCATGTCAACACTCTGGAGCAGGCGGTTAGAGAAGACAACAGACTTGCGTTGTGTCATGCCTTTGCAAGAATCATGACAATTCTGGTTACTACCTCAGCACATGTTACTAGCGACTTCTTGGATGAGGAGTATGAGACGATGGTTTCGGGCGCCGTTGCTGAGTTTGGTATGGACCTTTTGAGCAGGGCTGAAGGAACCATCTTTATGGAACGCATGGGGGCAGCCATGATAGCAGGCCAGAGGGAACGTCTGGGTATGGCATATGCTGCTCTGAGAGGAGCGATGCTAGCCTATGCAGGTCTGGTTTAGGGGGTTCGAGAGACTGCTGCTTCTCATACAGCCTTGCACATTAGAAGGATGGGCTACGACTGCGGTATTTTCATCATTAAATTGGGCAGTGGCATTCCACGATCCACGGATATGCTCTAGAGATTGAACATTGAGTCCATTGATGCAAAAATCCTATACTTTCCCATATACCAGTGCATGCACAGTTGCTTTTTCAACCGAAGGTGCGGCTGTAAGTATGTCTTGAGCACCAGTCCTTTCCAGTGAATGTTTTGTATTTCTATAGCTTACATCATTGGATTATATCACTGTAGGCGACTTCAGTCTTGTAACTCTAAAACCCTATAGCACATGAGGATGTAGGACAAGATGGGTATGTGTCGTCGATATAGGCATAGATGCCGCGCCAAGGTGTCCTAGCTAGCAACTTCCAACCACGACACATGAAGAACACAACCTAGAGTTCTCATTTCGAAGCAAACAGAAGAAGGCCAGAGACTTGAGTGACTGCAGAGAATCCATCAGGACCTTGTTTTGTCTGTGGCCAAGCAGGACCCGCTTTCAAAAATGACCAGGCCTAGATCCAAGCACCAAGAGAGATGATGGGACGGGCTCGGTGCTGGAAATAACCACGAAGTCAGCTTGCCATATAATTGAGACTCTGTCTAAACGAGCCGCGACGAGTGAGCCTCTAAACCGATAACGTCGGACGATCCTACAAGATCTGCATACACTACAAGCGTTATAGCAAGAAAAGACCACTATAGGCTGCAACTCTTAGACATCGTAGTCTCTAGAGGCGGTTATGTCTCCATAGGACGTTATCCGTACTACCAAACTCTAGTGGAATACGAAACATAGACAGCGGGGGTGATGGCGCTGATATTATGGGTCGTTGCCGTTATGTTTCGGATCTCATCGTCAAGTAGTGAAGCCGTTATGCTCCTCCGCACTTCTTTGTGCTGAGACGACACCGTTCGAGATCGTTGCACGGCTTTTGGCTGCTGAGCTTGTGTGATCGCCAAATCTGCTACGCGCATAGACGGAGAGCCATCTTGAACGTGGATCATGGCAGGACCTCGTGACTACTCGCAAATTGTAAGAGTTGGGAGCTTTGGTGAGACATCCAAGTGATTCGTGGGGGTCAGTGGCTGGACGTTGCGGCTACATTCTCCATATAATAGCGCTCTATTGCGTGTGTATGTCAAGGAACGGTCCGTAGTAGCCTCATCAAAACGCTCGGTGAACATCGAAGTGGGTAATGGTCAGGGTCTAGAGGTCCACTGTTGGATGCCAGTCTCCATGCGCTCAGTTGGTCAAATTGCTCTCACTAAGGTGTGGTACGGTAGAGTGCATCGCGGAAGTGCGAGGACCCAGGTGTTTGTTGACCAGTCATGTGAAAAGTACCGCAGAAGAACGGTTCTCTTTGGTTCTTGAAGCTGTGCCTGTATGCCAATGAGCTGTCCACATGGGGAAAGAGGTACGCTGGGTGAGGGCTAGGCAAGAGCGATCTTTGCCTCGTTTGAACTCCTGCTAGAAACCAAGGGTTCTCGAGCGTCAGGTCATGGTGGAGTCAGTGTAACCGTTGAAAAGGCGTTGTAGGAGGATTTCATCGTTCATCATGTGGGTATTTTAGCCATCTGGCATCGGAAACCGGACTGTTGCAGCGGAGCAAGGTTGATTAGAGGGTCCGATCCGTCGGGTGTGCTAAGCTCTGTCGTATCATTGCAGCTTTAGAACCACACAGTATTTTCGAACCAGAAGCGAAATCCACAGAGACACGTTGTGTCGACGGCTTCTGATAGAGGGGCCCTCTAGTGCCAGAACATTGTGATTTTTATAGCTGATGTCATTGTTATCTGCTTTGATCCGAGTATAGCCATCAGGGCAGGGTCATTTGGGAACGAGGAAGTTGACGCGAAACACGAGTACGGTGAGGGCTTCAAGTAATCGAAAGGGTTCTCCCTATTCATCTAGCCCTCACCCCGCGGAAACATCCAAAGCATATAGTTAAAGAGAAACGCGTAGCGAAATAGTAGGTCGTGCTAGAAGTGCTGAGGCGTTTCAAATGTCCTAAATTCATGGAGGCTGAGGCTCATCCAGGGTCCCGGCTGCCTGACCGACGTTTAACCACGAAACAACGAACTTTCAGAAGATCATTCCGCGGCGGCGAGCTAAAAATGTTACAATCACAGCAGAGATTCTCGAAACTGAAACGATAGGGGACGTAACTGTACTGAGTATTGCGACGCAACATTGCAACAAGTGTTGGCTCGGTCGAATGGCATGCATATGCTTCGTGCGTACTCGTATGCATGTACGCATGTTGGACAATCTGATCTCAACATCTGACAGTGCTTGCACGGGACAGAGATCTACATGCAATGTCAATTCGAGGTGCAAGCACCGACCAACATCATTGAAAGTCTCAATATCTCCTCAAACCATGCAATCTACAACTCCAAAGCCAGTAACCAGGTACCTGGTGCAGCAGCATGAGCACATGAATCCGGAGCTGACTTTGGAGAGACAGCGCGGCCGTGCTGTGCATGAGCCGAAAGAACATGAATAGATTTCCGTTATGCAACCTTTTCTTCTTTTGAGAAGTGCGCCGTCTGTCAGTTCTGTGCTTTCGTGATCTGGTCCCTGGAGGTGCTCACCCTTCAGCTAAGTCGGAAATAACTTGCTGACAAAATGGCCAGGGACTTCGTCTGGAACAACACCACAGGGTCTGTGAACCTACACGTGCCATGCGCAAAATTATCAGGGTTGGTATGAAGGGCCTTGGGTAGCCAGGTGTCAAGCGGTACGGGCCATCTCAGGGTCTACCTGGGGGAAATGACCGGCAGTCTTAATCGAATTTGAAACGCGAGATTTTACTTGCACCAGGTGGAAGGGACTAGAAAAAGATTTTGTTCTCGAGGACGAGTCAAGAGGAAAAGATTTGATGCCTCGAAGGTCTGTGACTCTCTAGGGCAAGGGTCCGGTCCGAAGGCAAAAAAAGTTGCAAAAGGTCCAGCAAGGTGAAGGCTGGGCAGCTCGCAGCCGTTGGCGGTGAAGTTCAGGAGAAACGCGCAGCAGACTCCATAATCGCAGCCTCGCGCGCCGAGGCTGTGCTCCTTTTAATCGAACAGAGAATGCAATGCTGCATCATGGCGCGTTCGATAGCGTCAACGAAGATGCAGAAATGCATCGGTCCACCAAGTTGCGGCTCTAAGAGCGATCTATTTTATGATTGCGTACTGGGATAGCAACGGCATGCATGATGCGACGACTGTCCAGCAAGGCTGCGCGAGCTGCGTGTTTACTGTACCATTGTACAACTCGGGTGTACAGCCCGAGTCTCGGGGCTGCCGGGAAGCGAAAAGATCGTATGAGCTGAGTGAACATTGCGACCGGATATGAGCGACATGAATACAAGTTCAGCCATGGAACATCATTTGTGTGACTCTGCAGAACTCAAGAGAAACAGAACCAGGATAGAAAGATCATGGAACGTTGTCTAATGAAAATGCAGCCAAATCGCAGAAAAAGCAGAAATCGTGCCGCTTGCAAGTGCACCCCTGTTGATCCGGGGAAACTGTGTCTTGCAAAAGGTAACCAGGAACTCGGAATCCTGCTGGCTCTTCCAAGTTTCCACTGCCCACTCATATTCCGGACATTTTAGAGTAGCTCGATACGGCTCTGCGATGATTATGACGAGGGTACGGAATAGAGTGGGTTCCCCCTTGATAATCGACGATTTTTTGACAGGTATGCGAGTAAGCCACGTGTGCGAGTGCGGGAACTCCAGCACACATTCAAAGGGGCCCGATCTCTTGAAGGTGTTCCGGCAGTATGCATCGAGATTGCGATTCATCCACCTCGTCGTGCTCCCGGCATCTCGGGCTCTGACGAACAGCGTGCAACACAGCTGTTTTGGCTGACCAGGTCAGATAAAGTGGTCCGAGATCGCCGAAGGAAAATCTCTTCCATCAAACTTCTACAGGCCTTCGGTCTGACAATCATTCGCTTAGACCGCTGTTTAGATTGAAAATGCTTTAGCTGAAGAAATTGGGCTTGGTGCGACGTCAGGTCAGCGACGTGGATGGACGAGTCATGGCTGGAAATCGTTTGATGCGCGTTTGCATCGTCGACAGCGCAATTTGCCACGAATCCCGGCACCCGCATCTTCACCTTGGGACACATGTCTGTCGGTCGACGGTTGACCGTTAGTGATCGGTTCGGTGCTTTTGGCTTTTCTCTCAAACCGACCAAACCTTGACCTGGATCGCTTGCATGCTTAGGGTAACCGCTGTGCTGCTTAGCTGAGCACTCCGTCAAGCCATCCTCTGCTGACAGTGGACACGGGCAGTAGGTTTTGACACGAAGCTGGTACCTTGGGGGAATGCACAATGAACTTCACCGCTGCTCTTGCGGCACAGTCAGCAGGGAATGTGGAATCCGAAGGCTGCGAGACCAGACATGAAACAAGGATGATGTAGATTGACTGATTGATGCCTTCTGATCATCCGAATAGAAACGTCACAATCCAAGTGGTTCCAAGATTAGAGTAGTCATGTCAGCCTTGCTGCCGGACGGATACGAAAGCTAGCCCCGGTGTCTCCTTTTTGCGTGCGCAGTCCTGGTCAGACCCACGGGCCATGGCCCTTTCGCTTGGCCGTTAGTCACCCACCCTACGCTTCAAGTTGCATCATGGGCCAATTACTCGAGGCGTCTATCATTGCAATGGATATATAGATGCCTGCCTACTCCCACTCTATCTGCTCTTTTCATTCCACACACAAACCATCACAAAGCCTCCATCTACACCACAAGCTTCTCAAGAACCAGCACTCGGCTCTTCCAACCCACTTTACTCTACAACAACCATCCATCACCCAACAACCAACTCTTTTCCACAATGCCTGCCATGGTCGAGTTCCCTCCCTGCCCTGGCCCTCCCCCAAACAGGCCTCTGCCTCCTCTTCCCAAGTGAACCATCAACCACTTGGATGACATTAGACAACTACATCACCACACCAACGTTTCATGAGGAGATATCACCCTGCAAGCCAGGCGTGCATATCAGTCTATCCATCCATCAGCTGCCCCATTCCAGCATTGCACCTGCATTGACTTGACTGCATCTGGGAAGCGGGCTCGAGCATCTGTTTTTATTGGATCCCCGCCTCTTCTATTCGAAGCATGATCCGCAGCACAGCATGCATGGCTCCACCCCCACCGCCAGTGCAAATCAGCGGTGCGCCAGGCATCTGCTTGTGCTTGCCCTCTTCGGCAACCCCACTTGGTCGTGAGCATGCATTCAAAAAGACAACACCTCTGTCCTTTCATGCTATCATCAACCCGGCATTGCACGCCGGCCAGCCGGCCGTCTTGTATACCATATCCACACCTTTTCTTCGACGACCTCATGTCTTCGACACGCTCTCATGAACTTTGCTATCATTTTTTCGGGTCATCGGTCTTGGGCATCATCACTACGAAGGAGTTATCGCTTGGAATATTTTGGCATTACCTATTATACCCTATGGCAGCAGACAGAATCGCGCCTTTCAGTTTCATTTTACCAATCAAAGACCATTGCATTTATTCAAGATCCATTGTCTGTCCATTTCAACTTCCCGTGAGAGACTTCACTCGACATCGAAGTCTCAACCAGTAACTCTATCTCCAATCACAGTGCGCTTGTTCTCCACGCGGCCAGCTCGCAATTTCGATTTACCTCTTTCACCCCACTAGGTCGCATGTTTAAGCCCAGTACAAAGGCGATTGTCTTTTGTCTCCAATAGTTGTTCTCGCTTCGCTGCAGGTCACTGACTCGATCATTTAGTCGTTCGGGGTGCGCGATGATGAGTTGCTCTACAATTGAGATCGTCAGGCACGGCATGAACTGCAACACACTTGTGCTTCAGAGTCCGGTCGACTTGGAACCGCCTCAACAGACATTATGAATTGGTGCAACTACATCATCTCTCTTCATCCAAGTTCCAGCATCGCTAGCACGAACGATGATGCATGCAGTACCGCAGGAAAAAAATAGTTGGACATGACAACCGCAGAGCCTCAACGTTTCAGAGCGAAAGCGTAAAGTTGATATGCCGTCTGCTATCGAGATCTCGCGCCATGATCGACTGTATCTCCACGAGATGCTGAACTTTGCCAACACGTATCACAAACCTTTTTTGTGGTCCGCTTTCGCAACGTGGCGGGCACGAAAAGGGGGTCGATTTGTCTTCTTCCAACCTCGTCATCAGATAATCCCAAGCACTGACTGATTCTGAGATCCTTCCTGCTAGCCAAGCATCCTTCACAGCAGCACGTGCGAACGATTTCAAATGTTTGGCGGACCTTTGTCCACCAATTCCTGGAAGCAGCAAGACAAGAGGCAACAACTTCCACTTACGGCGACAAAAATTGGCTTTGCTATCAATAACCTCTCGGTCCTCGGAGTATGGCGGGCGGGTGGGGTGTGTGGCTTGCGTTTTCGTGGAGACATCTTGAGCCTCCTCTGGTTTGCATACGAACCTGACTGGGCAACGGCAGAACAACACTCCAATCCTTGTCGCTCTTTCCTGCACTTGACAGCACACGAAACAAAGCAGCTTCCTATGTGAGGCAGGTCGGCAAGGCAGCGCGCTGTGATGATTCATAGAACGTCCGTGTTCGTGCAGGATGGCCAAACAGCATGTGCAGTAGTGCAGAAACGACCAGCATCCTCACCACAACGGCGGCAGGCGCGGTGTGGTTCGCAATTAGGGTTCGCATCCACTGCCATATTCGACTTGGCCCATTCTTCAAACGAACCTCAGGTCAACACCGCACCATCCATCACGAACTTGCAAGCCGCATATGCACTGAAGATCAGGACCACGTGCCTGACGTCTCATTAAAAATTTCATCTATCGACAAATCTATGCTATATTAAACGTACGATAAGCATTGATTTGCCCAATCGATGACGGACATCAACCTGCATTGCTGTATGAGCATTACTCAGCGATAGTTGTGCTACGAGCGAAGCACAGCATAGCGGTTGCAAGAACATGGCATGCAGAAACAGCGCATGAGGCAAGTCACATGCGCTTTCATGTGTCGTATACATTGGTCGAGTACAAACCTGGAAGCTGCCTGGGCAAGCGAGCTTGCAGGCAACCAAACATGGCATTTCGTTTAGGCATCGCTCACACCACCGTCGACCCACTTACTCCAGGATGTTCTCCATCTCCAGCTTCCCTCCGCGACCGGGGTGTGTTGGCATGAGCTGTACGCAGTACTGTACATGCGGCTTTTTCAAGGTTTTCGGCGTCGGCTGAGCGACACCCAGAGTCTGCATGTACACAATCTGCCGACATAGTCGACGACGTGCAACTTTATGCGCATCACCATGCGCTTGCATCCCGTCAGCCAGCCGATGGGACGGCCAATGACACCTGTAGCCAAGCAAAAGTACCTGCCTGAGGCGTCGAGTCTCAGCTCGAGGCTGACAATCCTTTGGAGACTAGAGTCAAACTCAAAGAAACTGCATGTGAGATCTGGACCACGAGGTACCGAAGTAAGCTGTCTGAGGATGTACAAATGTCACGAAGTCTGGAGTATCTGTATGCTCGAGTCACCGTTGGAAGACAAACCTCACCTGAACGACATGCTGAATGACAGGCTCGGCCAGTTCTACAACTGCTGTACAGACGTTCTGCGAGCTCGACACCATCAGCAAGAGCTTCGAAAGTCAGCTTCCTGCTGGCTCCACACATCGGGTCGAAGTCAGCAGTCTATCGTGTTGGCCAACTCGGGACGTTACCTACTTGGTCTGCTCTAGATTTTGCATATGCATATGCATAGACAATTGTATATCGTGTACCCTCCACTTATCAGCGTCATGCCTTCAGGCTGAGAGCTAAAGACAGCACGAGCAGTGCAGTTTGGGAAGTCTTCGTCTCTTGTCCCTTGTCACCTCTGTCTGTCGGACTCCCTTGTGTTTGTCGAGTCTCGAACTCGACAGACTTTACATCGATTTCCCCCTGAAAAGCAACCCTGTCCGTGGATTCATCTGGCCTACACCACACCACATTGGCGTGATGTGTCCATACTGTCCAACAGAGCTGCTACCCTCTATAATGCTGTAGATGCTGGTATCTGGGACGTATGTGCATGCCATCATCTAGGTCGGTAAGGATTACAGCAGATAGGAGTGTGTACAAGTTCGAAGTAGAGATTGTGTAAGCTACGCACTATCCAATAGCAGCCATGCCCTTTGTATATTAGAGCATGTAATGTAATGCAACCTCCAAAGGACCTTTATGGGCACAGTAATGAATGTCAGTCAGGTATTTTCAAGTTGAACACACAAATAGATCCTTGTCTCCGCCTTTAAATGTGTGGGTTGATGCCAATTACGATTGTGATTGAAACAGAAAATCTGCTATGGATCTGAATACTTTCTTGTAGTAATCCTAGCGGTCTAAGGTGAGAGAAACTATTGTCATCCAACTCTTCGTCCTAAGCATATGCCTGTAGCTCCTTATGGACATTGTGTAATCGTAGCTGGGAGCAGTACGACAACCAACGGCAATGCTCGGAGTTTGCGGTAGGTGAACGTAGAGGTGTCGTATGCGGAAAAGGGCTTAATCGGGTGTATCTACCATATAAAACGCCAGTGTATCTTAAAAGAAGGAGGAGGAGAAACAACGCTTATAAACACACGCTGTCGAATGTCCTACCCAAAGATCTCGAAGGGGAATTGCGTGAAGGATAGAATCGAAACTTTATGAATGCCGTGGCAGATCAAGGGGCTTCCTAAGCCTTGGGTTCCTTTGCTTCCTTGGGCTCCTTGTCCTTCTTCTTTTTCTCCTTCTTTTGGGCAGCCTCGGCCATGAGCTGTTCGAAGGCGAGATGGTCGCCTTCTTCGTCGGCGCTGCGAGCAGCTTTGGCAAATACATTTCCAATGACGAGCAAAGCGTGGGCACGCTCGACCCGCTTGTCGACCTTGACGGTCTTGTCGTGAAGCACCTTGTCACAGACGTCGCGAAGCACGCTCTGAATCTCGAACTTGGATCCTCGCCATGCGGCGGCTAGGATCTTGCCCGTCACGCGACGCTCAAAGTCGGCCTTCTTTTCGTCAGTCCAGTCGTCACCTCCACGCTCCTCTGCGCGAGCCATCTCTTCTATTTCCATCTGCGCGCTGATAGCGGTGCTGACGGTACCCCAGGTCTCCTTGACGAGCGTACCCTTGTCCTTCAGGCGTGAGAAGAAGCCGGTGACACCACCAATGATAGGTTTTTGACTCTTAATGAAAGTGGCGGCTTTTTGTGTGTAGGTCTGACCAATGGCGTGTAGAATCTCCAGACCGAATGACTCCATCTTGAGGTTCTCGACTTCTTGCTCCATCTTCTTGCGGAACGAGGTGGTGACGTCCTTGCCCTTGTCGGTCTCGGTCCATACACTGACGCGGTTGATGAGCTTCTTGGACAAGTCCTCGATACGCTCCTCACGAGCACGCTCCCGCTCAGCCTCGAAGGCGGCCAGTTCCTCCTTTTGCTCTTTGGTCAAACCACCCTTCTTCTTTTCCTTTGCACGCAGGCTCTTCTCTGCTTCGGTGACGCCGGCGGCTTCCATACGAGCCTCTTCCTCGGCACGGTCGGTGAGGGCAAGACGTGTGGGTACCCCCTTTGGTCTTTCCTGAGAGTATGCGGGCGGGGCGGGCTCTTCTTCGGCGAGGTTCATCTTCTCCATACCATCTTTCAGATCGGCGGCAGCACCGGCGTGGGACCGAGCGGCGGACTCGTGGATGGTTTTGTCCATGCTTGCTTTCTTTTCATCGACAGTGGCGGCTGCAGCCTCGGCCTCTGCTTCGGCGGCAGCGTTTTCTTCCTCGTGGCGCATGGTGATTTCCATGGATTTCTCCATGTCGCGAACCATAGAGATCTCGCCGATCCTGTTGATATTTTGAGCCAAAGTTCGCACGGTGCGTGGTCTACGTTGAAATGCTTACCAGTCTGCAAAGGCGTGGCCACCAAAGATCTCGTTGAACATCTCGGAAGGGTCCTCTGTATGGGCGTCAACTCTTATCGCAACTCATGGTCTGTGTCGGGCTTCGTACCAAAGCCTGTGTTGGGCATTGCGCCCTCTTTGCCGTAGTCGTCATATTGCTTGCGTAGTTTCTCGTCGCTGAGCACTTGATAAGCCTCGCCGATCTAAACAGACGAGCGGTCAGAAGACATGACACTGCGAGGGGACTCGGGCTGGCGACGCACTTCCTGGAACTTGGCACTGGCCGTCTCGTCGCCGGGGTTCTTGTCGGGATGCAGACGGATGGCGAGTTTGCGGTATGCCTTCTTGATCTCGACTTCGGTGGCAGTGGGGGGCACCTCTAGCGCGTCATAGTATGCTGTGTCCTTGACCATCTTGGCCGTCGTGAAAGTCTGTAGTCTTGTTCCTGGACAGCGAGTAGGTCGTCGAGACTCGGTGTACTTCGAGGGGTGCAGTTATCCAGGTTTTATAAGGAAACAAACGTATGGTAGGCCGATGTGGTAAAACAATATGTTGGGCGTCGAGTTGTTGTATTGCAACTTTACTTGGAAATTATGCCTGAAGCGCCGCGCAAGGCACCTGCCCCAAGCTTGGCATCTGACGTATTTCATCGCGAGACATGTGACAGACATTTACTCCCTCGACCTTTAACAACCATCAACTCTATCGAACCACGCCCATCCTTTGTCCCCAGGCACCGCTGCCTCCATAATCACGCCGAGCCTCCGTACCACCCCGTCTGCTCCAACCTCGAACCTAGCCTTCTTGTAGTCGTCTGCCACCTTCGCATCGTAGATCACAGTTCGCAGCTCCAAAAGCCAATGCTCTGCAGATATGTGCCGAAAGCTGAACAACACGTTGCCACCTTTGGATTTTGCATAGAGCTGCGAACCTGACGCGTCCATTTCTCCGCTCTTTGGCTTCCTCGGCAGATCTGAAGGTGCCTCGAGACTAATGCTGACGTTTCCATAAGCCGCGTTTGTATAAGTTCCTGTATAATTCCGTAAAGGAAGTTGTGGCTGTACCACATCAGATGGTACATGCGGGTACAGCGTAAAAGGAAGAGCCTCGAGCTTTTCTTCGCGCTTCTTTGTCAGCTCACGTTGCCTAGTATCCCGTCAGTTGGAGTCCCTATAGAGTATGCCGTGTATACTCACGTCTTGTTCATGTCGTAAAACTTTTCCTCCGGGCCGCCCAGGAACTCATCGATCAATCGCGTTTGCATAGCCGCGAAGGCAGTACTCATTGAGTTTTGAAAAATCACAAGACCGAATCTACGATCGGGCAAAAACGCGAAGCTTGATGCGTACCCGGAAATCCCACCCGTGTGCGAAATGACTCTCTCGTTGCGATAGATTCCTCCTTCAAGTCCAAGTGCATACCAGGTAGGCCCTGTATAAGGCGGTTCCCTGAGCCCTGCCACAGATAAGGGATTCTTCAGTACGGTATGACCATCTTTGAATACCGGACCAGCCTCGTACATGAGGGTGTGAACCCACTTGCTATAGTCATTGACGTTAGAAATAATACCCCCAGCTCCGTTCGAGGGATTCGATTGGTTCAACGCCCATGTCTGATAGGAGGCTGTTTCCTTGTTCCACTGATAGCTATCGGCTAGTACGCAGTGAGGATTCGATGTTTGGCAAGTGGCTGCGTCTTCTCGAGAGTAGTATGATTCGTTCATTCCAAGTGGTTCGAAGATCCACTCACGCAGCAGATTTGCGTGCGGTTTTCCGCTTACAGTTTGAAGGACATGCGAGACTGCAGTGAAGAACAGATTGCAGTACTGATAGGCCGTCTTGAAGCTTGCGCTTGTATCGACATGACGCATCAAATATGCCTGGGTCTTGACGTCTAGACCTTGGTCATACCACAGGGCATCATGCCTAGGTATTCCAGTTCTATGAGACATGGCATCGAGGAAGGTGACGTGATTCGTGAGATAGTCGTCCTTGAGAACAAAATCGTTGCCAACAATGTCGTGGAGCGGAGTATCCCATTCCAAGTCATCGTTGTTTTGAATCAGTAAAGCCGTAAGAGAAGCCGTAAAGGATTTGGTAGTGCTAGCTCCCTGGAAGAGGGTATGCGGAGTGAATGGCACGTCAGGCAGAGCTGCGTAGCCATAGCCCTTTGCGTGTCAGTTTGAGGGATCCAAGCATTCAGACCAGATAGATGAAAGCAACACAGCAGTTACTGAAACACTGAGAAAATGAAAGCGATCAAGTGATGCTGTCAAAACTACGCAATGAGAGTAATGTCTAGTGCGAGAAACGGTGTTACCTTGGACCATGTCTTGTTCTCGTGGACTACGGCAATGGCAAGACCGGGGATATGCCATTCTTGCATGAGGCGGTCGACAAACGAGTCAAAAGAAGGATGAAGTGGAGTTTTGTCGGTGACTTGGGCATTGTCCTCACCGAGGAACAACTGTGACGGACGCGAGGACGAGGCCAAGGTCAGCAGAAACTGAGTAGCTATGCAGAAAGCAAAAGGCAAAGTTGGAAAGTAGCGCATGTTGACGAAGCGGCAGACGGAACGAACATTCAGTTCAAATCGAAGGGGAAGGAAAACTTGCAAGACAGATGAGGAGGAGGCAGAGAGAGATGGGTAAGGAACATGAAGTGGGGCGTGGATGGAAGGATGCAGGGCCAAGGCAACGAAGTTTACGATGGTCGCTGCCTGTCCGTGTGATAGATACCTAGTCACAGTGTAGCTATAGAGACGCACAATCCTATCAACAACAGAGCAAAATCCACCGAGTAGACGTTGCATTCAGACATATCGATAATCATATTCCTGTCTGGAGAGGAAGCTGTGTATTCATAGAGCATGTAATGACACACTATGGGGATTGTGGGAGAGGGGTGGATCGTGGGGTTATGACTGTCTTCTGCGCACATGGGTGATGGGTGACAAGCAATCGCAAGACAGGACACGCAGCGGCCATTCAAAAGGCATAGAAGCAGATAGTGGAGACAGAGATGACAACGTGTGCGTGATTTTGTAAGTCTCTCAGATGTTGAGTTCTGGGTGCTGTAGAGGAGGTGGAGGCCCGTGGGCAACGGACAAGGGAAAGGGCTGGAAGCGCGTGTGGCTCAGCTCGTCTGGCCTGCCGTCTTGGCTGACATGGTCGCTCTCTCTCTTGCTCACTGCCACGAAACACCAGAAAACACCTACCTATCCAACCCACCGAACCACTATCACAGTCTCTCACATCGCCATCCAAGATCGTATCCCTCCAAGCAGAACAGTGTCTTGATCCCGAGCTGGTGCAACTTGCCAGACCCCGCTGCCTCGTGCGACTCTCCAGCGTGCTCCACATGTGCCCGTGGTCGTGACAGCATCGTGTAGAGGCCTGTCCCATTCCCACTTCTTTCGTTACACACCCGCATTCCCCGTTCCGACTTTCGCTCCGCAACCATGGGTAATCAGCCGTCCAAGGGCGAGAAGGGCTCGCAAGACGGCCCTGATCTCAGCTCCTATCCCTCCTTCTCCAAGTCCGACACGCAGGGCTCGACACGTTCTTTCCGCGGCTCCATCCGCTCAAAGATTCCATCCAAGATATCCACCGAAAACATCCGTGGTTCGTCATCCTCGCTGGCCTCGCCTAAGAGACAGTCCGAACCAAGCTTGGACGCCGCCGCTATTCAGACCACTCCTGCTTCCAAACACAGACGCTCTCCTTCCGCTCCTTCCCTATCCGAAACGTCGCGCAGGAGCAGCGGAGCAAGCAACGATGCTCAGGACGAGGATGAAGTCCAGGCTCCTCCTTCTCCCACTCTTTCATCCTCCATCGGCCACGGCCATTCCGACATCACCAAGGCCCAGCGATCCGGCGAAGTCGAACACGTCTCTGACGCTCCTCCTACCGGTACTCTGCAACACAACAACCTTACCGAACCTACCGAGTCCATCTTGATGAAAAAGGCTGATCACAAGCCGAGCGCCGCAGCAGCAGCACTCGCCCTCTCAGAAGGCTCGGCCTCAAACAACATGGACATTGGTGCCCTCAAGACGTCGGATCTTGATGACATGATCAAACGTCTGATCGACGCAGGATACGCTGGAAAGGTCACAAAGACGGTCTGCCTGAAGAATGCCGAAATCTTTGCCATCTGCCAGGCTGCTCGCGAGGTCTTCCTCTCGCAGCCTGCTCTACTAGAACTCGCCCCTGCAGTCAAGATTGTCGGCGATGTTCACGGCCAGTATACTGATCTGCTGCGCATGTTTGAAATGTGCGGCTTCCCTCCCAACTCCAACTACCTCTTTCTAGGCGACTATGTGGACCGCGGTAAACAGAGTCTGGAAACCATTCTCTTGCTGCTCTGCTACAAGCTGCGCTACCCTGAGAACTTCTTCCTCCTCCGTGGCAACCACGAGTGCGCCAATGTAACTCGTGTCTATGGATTCTATGACGAATGCAAGCGTCGTTGTAATATCAAGGTGTGGAAATCATTCGTCGACACTTTCAACTGCTTGCCCATCGCATCTGTTGTCGCTAACAAGATTTTCTGTGTGCACGGAGGTCTGTCGCCCAGTCTTTCGCACATGGATGACATTCGCAACATTGCCAGACCGACCGATGTTCCAGACTACGGACTGCTCAACGATCTGCTCTGGAGTGATCCGGCAGATATGGATAATGACTGGGAAGCCAATGAGCGAGGTGTAAGCTACTGTTTCGGCAAGAAGGTTATCATGGAGTTCCTCGCCAAGCACGACTTCGACCTGGTGTGCAGAGCGCACATGGTGGTTGAGGATGGTTATGAGTTCTTTACTGACCGGGTCTTGGTCACTGTCTTCTCAGCACCAAACGTGAGTAATTCATGGTTAGACCTGCTTTTCATTATTGACTAACATTCGAATGCAGTATTGTGGAGAATTTGACAACTGGGGAGCTGTCATGTCTGTGTCTGGTGAGCTGCTGTGCAGCTTCGAATTGCTGAAGCCACTTGACTCGAGTGCTCTCAAGCGACACATCAAGAAGGGCCGAAACGAACGTCAAAACATGCTTAACAGTCCGGTAAGTAATGGCCTTAGTCGTGCTTCAGGAACAAGGACACTAACTGTGCTGCAGCCTGCAAGTCAATACCCCCAGAGCTATTAGACTGTTTGGAAGACAACAACTAGCTCATGTACGCATCGACTGGAGCATAGGTAAAAGCTCTGCCATAGTGATGTGGCACGGGTTTGGTGCACATGTGGATACAACCCAACTATTCCCAGAGAAAGCGACAAACTAGGTCAGCCGACATGAATCACGACTAGCAACCAGGCAGACTTGAAAGACAGTCTAGATGGAAGAGCACTCGGAGACAAACCAGGCAGCGTCTTGGAAGCACACATGCGTGCAGACGTACGAGTCGAGCAAAAACTATCAGGGGGCTCTGCAAGTTATGATGGCGTCAATCTTGGGGATCGACTTGAGAATGGAGCACGCGACATGCAAGGGCATGAAGACGGCCGAAACTTTGTCATGGTGGACAGGAAGGTGTTATGGGATAGCTATTCAATGTGGGTCTTGCGGCGATAGAGGTCGAGAGACTAGGCTCGGACGGAGGAGGAGGAATGGGCGTTGATGCGGCGGTTAGTCCAGTCACGAATGCAATGATTGAAAGGGATGAATATTTGAATGGTCATCAAGGTGATTGATGGTGCAGATGTCGAGATGAGATAAGATGGGCCAAAAGATGCGGGGTTTAGCCGACGCACTAGCCAAGGCTGGCGCTGGCGCCCACGGACGAAAAGCGCAAAAGCGAAATCTCAGGCTCGGGCTCGCGACCTCTGCGAATTACGACCAACGACCTTCTCTCCGTCGACAACAAGCACATATCAACACAATGGCTGACCGTGGAGCAACCCGTGGCGGATTCGCATCTCGTGGAGGAGACCGTGGTGGTGACCGTGGCCGTGGCGGCCGTGGTCGCGGCCGTGGTCGCCGTGGTCCCAAGAACGAGGAGAAGGAGTGGCAGCCCGTCACCAAGCTCGGTCGTCTCGTCAAGGCCGGCAAGATCAAGTCCATGGAGGAGATCTACCTCCACTCTCTGCCCATCAAGGAGTACCAGATTGTCGACTTCTTCCTCCCCACCCTCAAGGACGAGGTCATGAAGGTGCGCACACACACGACATGCGCAGAGAGGAGCGACTTTTTTCTGCAGCCACCAGCAACGCGTCTGCAGCGCCAGCGACAACACCAGCAACTCTCTGCGCATTGAAAGAAAGAGCACAAGAGCCAATGTCTAACATACTTTTCCTCTCTACAGATCAAGCCCGTCCAGAAGCAGACCCGTGCCGGTCAGCGTACCCGCTTCAAGGCCGTCGTCGTCATCGGTGACTCTGCCGGTCACGTCGGTCTCGGTATCAAGACCTCCAAGGAAGTCGCTACCGCCATCCGCGCCGCCATCATCATTGCCAAGCTCGCCGTTGTCCCCATCCGCCGTGGTTACTGGGGCTCCAACCTTGGTGAGCCTCACTCCATCCCCGTCAAGGAGAGCGGCAAGTGCGGTTCCGTCACCGTCAGAGTAAGCAAACATCTTCGACCTCAACTTTTTCCTCTGTGACTCCATCTGACTTTTTCCCTCTCACAGCTTATCCCCGCTCCCCGCGGTACCGGTCTCGTTGCCTCGCCCGCCGTCAAGCGTCTGTTGCAGCTTGCCGGTGTCAACGACGCCTACTCTGCCTCGTCCGGTTCCACCAAGACCCTCGAGAACACCCTCAAGGCCACCTTCACCGCCATCACCAACACCTACGGTTTCCTCACCCCCAACCTGTGGAAGGAGACCAAGCTCATTCGCTCCCCTCTCGACGAGTACGCCGATGTCCTCCGCCAGGGCAAGCGCTACTAAACGTCTCGCCGCTATGCTTGCTAGTCATGCAGCGGTGTTGATGTCCGGGTGTGTGCAGTTTATGGTATATTGAAAAAGGAGCTGTGGACAAAAGACACTTTTTAGGTCGCGCCCCCCCAAAAAATGAGAGAAGCACAAAAAGCACTTTTCTTTGCAAACTTCAAGAAGACCTCTTTCCAAATGATATCCATGTTTCAAAAATGTTGCATAGAAACCTCTCTCCTCCGTTCTGTCTCATGCTAGTTCCACTCACTGAGCACTGAAATCTCATCCATCAGATCTGTCCGACATACAGGCATATGAGGATTACGAGACTTGTGAGATTGTCCACAGGTAAGTGCTCTTTACGATCATATGCGCCTTCAATGTCATCTCCATTCGCAATCATTTTGTGCAAATGTGTTGTTATTGATTACAATATCTCGTCGACTTCTAGCCACTCTGTGTTGGCTGACCTATGTACCTGTCTTTGTCGACTTTGTCCTCTGTGGGCCTGCATGCAAAAAAGTCTCCCCCATCGACACGCTGCCATAACGCCTTGCTCGCTTGCTCGGTCGCGTTGTATTGCAAGAAAAGAAGGAACAGAAAACAAAATGGGGGTATCTGTAAAGCAAAAGAAAGAAAGAAAGGAACGCAAAGAAAGGAGTGACAGCCCGCGCGCCTCGTTCCTAGTCGGATGGAGCGTCGACGCCGAGTTGATGTAGCGGCCCTGCACCTCATTCCTAGTTGGCTGGGGCATCAATGTCGTGTTGACGAGGCAGAGCGGCGTTGTGCAAAGCTGCAGGCTGGCCAGCGGGAACTGACATGGGCCTGCTTCTGCGGCCACGGGATACACTTCGGGCGGAGGGACCAGGAGCGTCTACGGCGTAAGCAGACATCTGGCTGACAACGTCAGGGATCCCATTGGCAGTATGGAGGTTAGCAGGAGCTTCGAACGCAGCGGCAAAGTCATTACCGAGATCTGTGTTCTCGCCACCACTGCCAGGCATGCCTTCCTCGAAAGAATCCTCCATCTCTTCATCTTCGTCGATCTGGCTCATGACAAAGTCCCACTGAGACCTGGTGACTTTGGTGACGGAGAGGCGCGACTGCTTGAAGACCTCCATCTCAGCGAGAGCGCCTCCAGGTTGAGAGAACTTTTGGAGATCCTTGAGTGTGAACTTCTCGCCGAACTTGCGACGAAACTCGACGTGGACAAGCATCCACTTGGGCTTTGCAGGATCGGATTTAGGGTCGTAGTAGGCGCTGCTCTTGTCGAATGCATTGGGATCAGGACTGGCTTCATTGACGATCTCCATGACGCCAACGATGCCTGGCTTCTTACAGTTCGACTCGTAGAAGAAAGCAAGATCGCCGACCTTCATGGCCTTCATGTTGTTTTGGGCTTGCGCGTTACGAATACCCTCCCATGGTTCAGGCTCTGTGCGGGAGCGGAGATCATCAATGGTGAACTTGACGTCGACGTCGTCACCATTGGCGTTCTTCTCAATGCGAGACTCTGGCTCGGCTTTCATGAGCCAATAACTGCGATCGGCTTGGATGATAGTCGTGGCCTCGGTGATATTGGCATCGTGTGTTGAATCGTCGTATTCAATGCCATCGCTCGCTTCGTCGTTAGCGTCGGGGGCAGATTCATGACCGTCTCCGAGGGCAGGCTGCTTGGGCTTTGGTGGTCTTCCTCTGGCACGCTTAGGTGGAATGGCTGGCTTTGTGACGCGGCTTTTTCTTAGTGGTGGCAAGGCTTTCTCACTGGCAGGAGTTGAAGCCAGCCTAGCACTCTGTCTTTCGCCGACTCTACCGTTCTTGGGTGTAGCTGTAGAAGGTGCCTTGGGTGTAATGGCAGGAGCGGTCTTAGGAGTCGAGACCTTAGTTGGACGACCACGTCTCTTAGGAGTAACTTCAGAGGCCGACGATGACTCGACGATCTTGGCTCTCTTTAGACTCGGGGGATCGGGAGGAGGCATGGTGGTAGTAATGGCGCGCTTCGGTCTTGCGGCGGCGGCTGTCGTATCGAATGTTTTGCCTCGAGGGGTTGTGACTGTCGATGGCACTTCTTCAGGCGATGGCGCCGCTTTCTTGCCCTTCTTGGGAGGCATTGAGGCGATGTTGTGCTGATGTAATGGATGAAATGGCTCTTTGTATTGTGATCAAAAAGTCCAGAAGCTTGTGTTTAGATGTAAATAGTGGGGGACGCGTTTGGCGCCGTGACCTCACTACCTAGATGGGCCAGCAGTAAGACGTCTATGACTGCTTCCCCAAAGTAAAGAGGGCGGAAGTAGTAGTGCCGAGATTCAATTCACTTAATTATCAAAAAGGTGTGCCGGTCAACTAGGAAGCCGCATCTTACTCGAGTAGTGGAGACCTTCCATAATTGTGCCAAGTAAAACTTGTTAGGGGTACGACCCTGACTTCCATTACACCCTTCCATAACCACGTCCACCGACGCATCTATACTTGTCATCATGTCATCTGCCTGTCTAACGTAGCCTATAAGCATGCCAGATTTGATACTCCGGAGAAAACACCTCATATTCAGAGTGTCTGTGGACGTTGTAGATTCTGTAAAGTGAAGTTGACCATTGCTGCGTGCATCGAGGACACGACGATACCATTCGGCATATTAAACGAACCCAATCCTAATGCTATGGACAACGCGATCACATGTGAAATTACCCTCAAAAAGCTGAAGGATCAGCAGAATGGTTTTCTGGTGAATTGCTCATTACGGTCATCGAAGAGATCGTGATACAACCAAAGACGAGGACGAGGTTGTTCCACCACATTACACAGACCAGAGTGAAACCTTTACATAATGAACAGATAATTTACAGGTTGATTATTATATAGCAATATATGTATGCACCCCTGCCCAAAGCCGACCACAGTGAACTAAAACACTGAAGTGATATGAACAGTCTCCTTTCGGACTCGCCAGCGCAGGCATCAATATCAGCACATCTTCGGCACAGTCTGTCGCCACTGAAAATAGGCATAGGCTGCAATTTGACATGAGTGCTTGGTTGAAAGGAGGAAAAAGGAAAGAGGTGGTGGAAGATGAGGAACGGAGAAAAAGAAGAAGAAGAAGAAGAAGAAGAAGAAGAAGAAGAAGAAGAAGAAGAAGAAGAAGAAGAAGAAGAAGAAGAAGAAGAAACTATTTTGAGGTATCCATAAGTAAAGAAGAAAGCTGGCTGGAAATGAGAAAAGGGGTAGTCAGTATGTCTACAGAACCAGGGTTTCGAGTGTGCAAACCCAGATGCACACTCGGTGGTCCAAAGGTAATTACGGAATTTGATCGTTTGCATGGTTAGTTCTTGGCTCATCTGTGTCCGCTGTCATACGTGAAAAAAAGGCAAAGCAAAAGCAGGCATTAGCTGCGAATCATTACAGCTCGCCGTGTGAGATGACACTTGATGTGACGGCCTTGACAGTTGCTGTAACAGTCGACTTGGCGGCATCGTAAGCATCACGAGCGACTAGGGCCTCATCTGTGGTCTTGGGTGCCCAGATGTTGCCGTTACGAAGCTGTTGCCAGGCAATGTCAAAGCGTGCGCCCATCATCCAAGCGGTGAAGAACTGCAGATGTTGTTAGCAGATGAACAAGAGCTGGTGGCTGAAGAGATGTACGTACCATGATAGCGGTAATGACAAACAGCGTGGCTCCAACAGCCAGCATGATATAGAAGAACTCCTCCTTGTCTTGAGCCTGCTGCTTCTTTTGCGCCTGCTGCTCCTCGGGAGTGAGGGTTGTGCCGCTCGCATCGACGGGGGCAGGCGCGCCCTGGCGGTAGGTGGCAGCGGTCTGTGTAGGGAAGATGGATTCGATGAATTGCTCAATCTGCAGAGTTTGTTGCGTCAGCGCTGTGTGCTTATAGTGGCCCGTGCTCATCATCAAACACATGAACGCAGAAGTCCAAAGAGGATAAAAACTTACCTTTGCACATGCAAGACTGATCTCGAGGAAGTTGGGATCTTGCGGGTTGTTGCGCTTGTGGATAATGCGAGCATAACGCTTGAAGACGTTATATGCGACCTGGAGGTTTTGTGTGCTGTCGACCATAAGTCTGCAAGCAGAACCTTTTGTGATCTTGACGTTCTTCTCGAGGATGTTGGGGTTTTGGAAGCACAGCTCGAGCGTTGCGATGGCCATTGTCTGAGGAATGGCACAGAAGTTGAAGACACTTTGCTCCTTGAGTCCAGCCAGGTAGAAGAGGCAGTCGTCGGCACGTCGCAGAGCCAGCAGCACCATCTCGGAACTGCAGGCGAGCGCCTTCTCCTTGTTCTCAGGCAGGAAGAGGTCTTCGAACTGGTCCACGTGCTTGGACCACACCTCGCGGGGCCAGAAGTAGCGCTTGTCCTCGTGGTCCTCGCGAATATCACGAATGATGTTTGTCTGCTGCAGGAACTGGCCCATGGACTCTTGAAGGTCCTCGCGCTCCAGAAGGGCAGGGTTGGCCAACTTGGCCTCGACGAACAGACGTGTCAGACCCTCGCCGACCAGACCAGCAACGTAGTGGCAGTACTTGTAGTATTCCTTGACCGTCTCGACCTTCTGAGCACCGCCCTCGTCGGCCATCTTTGCATAGTCGGCCATGCCGTTGCCCATACGATCGGTAATGTCCTTGATGATGACCTTGTACTCGGGCTTGATCTTCTTGTACTCAGCAACAACGACGTCGAAGTGGACACAGAGCTCGCGATCCTTCTCGTTGGGACCGTTGCCGGTAAAGTTCCAGCCGTCTTGCTCGAGGATGTTGTGGAAGTCGCGGAGCAGGGGCTCCTTGGTCTCGAAGGGAATGGTCATGTCGTCTTCAATCGTGTCGAGACCGCGCAGGATCAGGTAGAAGAGACAGACGGGGACAAGGAGTTCGGGGTGGAGTTCCTGGATGACGGCAGCGAAACTGCGGCTGGTCATCTTGAGGTACTTGAAGCACTCCTTCAGCTCGGGGCTCTCCTTGGACTCGTCGCGCTCGTGGACGGCATCGTGCCAGAGCTTCCATTGGATGATGTTTCTCAGCTCCCCGAGGTGGGTGCCGTAGTAGACAATGCTGCCGATGCTGGGCATGGTGGATTGAAGTGGCTTTGCGGTCTGGTCGTCTTCAGGGGAGGAAGACAAAGTCGTGGATTCGAGGTCGCTGGCGTTGCGCGGAGGAATTGTCTGGCGACGAGTCTCGAACTGGCGTTACACAAAGACTCTCTCGAAAAGTCGCACGATTTGTCGAACGATTGGGGCGTTGCAAAAGGAAGGCAGGACGGCTTGGATGGCTGCAGAATGCACATGCCGTCCGCGCGACTTCCCAAATCTCCGCAACTTCCCCGTTCCAATCTCAACTCAAATCTTGCACATCCACACCTCACTGTGAAACACGCATAACTAATCGTCACTTTCTCGCTGTCTGTCATTTACTCTCCTCGCTACATGTGCACAATCTACGTGTACAACACTTCTCGCCGATATGGGCGTGTTACACGTGAACCATAATATCAAATGGAGCACTAGGGTGCAGTGTCAGTAGGGGGGGCTATGTGACAAACTTCATGATCAATACAGGAAATGGCTTGGATCAAATCCAAGAGCTCAGGAAACATGAAGTGTTCTTGGACGAGGTGCTCTTCAGCCGAAGATGTTGGCTATGCTGTATTTCTACCGGTGAAATTGGCCCTTTCAGCCGTACAAATGAGATTCTTATTGACAATGCCACTGGGCAAGAACAAATCAACCGGACACCACGGAATGCCCACCATTTCCCAAACGCCAGCATTCCATTCCCTAGCCCAGGTACTTGTCCAATAAAAACCAAAAAGGAACAACAATACGAAAAGTGTGTACAGTAGAAGGAAGTACATCGACATCGACAAAAAGAGGTTTGATCATGACCTCAGTCACTACCACGAGGTCTCAATCTTCGACTGCCTGCACCGCCAGCGGGACCAAGGTTTTCTCTGCCTTCGGCCACCAAGCCAGCTGTCATACGAGTTGGTCGCTTCATAGGCAACTTGCTGTCGACTCTGGCATTGGCATCGAGTTGAGGCATAGTGTTGCCTCTCTTGAGCACACCTATTCTGGATTCAGGGTGCTCTGCAGAGAGGGGCAACGAAGCCGCATTGACGTTGACATCAATTTCACGTAGTCCGACCTGTCCAGGCAAACTGTGAGGGCGGTTGCGGGCGGCATCACTGTGGTCTACCGCGTCGGACAAGACATGGGTAATGCCATTGGTAGCAGGACTGTCTGTGTAAACAATGCCCTTCGAGGGGGAATGACCTTCTCGCTTTCTGGGACTGCTACGGATCTGTGGTTCTTTGACCGGGCTTTCTTCGATGGAAGGATTGCCATTACGGAGCCGCTCGAGCAAAGATTCGTGGTTGGCAGTTCGTGGCAAGTTAGTGGGATAGCTGTAAGCAACCTTAGCTGGGGTTCGACCGGTGGGAACATATTCGGTGAGCTCAGAGGCGTTCATCTCATCACGCAAAGTGTGCAACGTCTGAACGATTTCACCAGACGAGCTAAGCTCGGGAAGAGTAGATGCGAGATCTGCAGTACGGCTTTGCATATCCGTGTCGAGTCCTTGGGTGCGTGTGTAGGATGTCTCCATGTGAGTCCCGATGTTTGAGTATGATTGCTGTACATCACTTGAGAGTTGAGCGAGTGATGCTGTGTGAGCGGTGTGATGAGTGTCGTTCTGAACACGGATACGAGATACGATCTCATCGAGAGAGACAAGCTGAGTGTCCATGTTGGACATCTGCTCGTCGACAATGCGAACTGTCTCTCCATGGACGACTTCAGTGGTGGCTTTGATCTTCTCAGTCTGGTCGTTGGCCGCATTCCAATCTCCCTTGATCTTTGCCTTGACATTTTCGCGCGAGCGAACACAAGAGTCGATGAGCGACTTTGACTTTGCAACCAGGGCATCGGAGCTTTCGTTGTAAGTCTCACGAGCGACACTGTAGTCATCCTCAGAAGTCTTAACGCGCTTGGATGCGTGCGCAATATGCTCAGTGATCCTGCGCTCCTGAGCTTCAGCCGAAGTCGTAATCAGAGAGCTGATCTGAGACAGCATCTTCTCCCGGTCGGCAGCAGCGCGACGTCGCTCCTCTTCCATGGCCTCTTCGAATGTTTCACGAGACTCTTGGCCAGCTTCCATGAATGTTGAGTTGGCGGTCAGAATTTGTTGTCGCAAGCGTTCGGATTCGGCTTGTTGCTCGCTAAGTTGTTTGACGACATCGTCGAAGATCGACTTGAACTCTCTGCCTAGTGAAACGTATGATGCGTGAAGTTGAGTGTGGAAGTTCTCAAGCTCGGTAGAGATACCAGCAGTAATGCGTTGAGCAGCAGCAGAAAGATCATTCAAGCCGTTTCCGACATTCTGCTTGACATCCTCACGAAGTGTCTTAATCTCCTCGAGTACTTCGTTCACGTCGTCTCTGGCTTTTGCGGTTTGGATATTAACTTCCTTCTCGGATCTCTGGAATGCTTCGGCCTTCTCTTGCAAGAATCTCTGAGATTGCTGAAGCTCCTGCAGCTCGTCCGCAACGAAACCTTGCATTCTTGTAGACATGGAGGTGAGAAGCTGTTCCTGGCGTTGTCTGAGAGTCTCCACTCTGTCCTCGACTGTGCTGGTCGTATCGGTGACTCTGCTTCTCGATGACGTCCAGTTTTCTCGGTTGAGTGAGTGCAAGTCTGCCTTGCGCTGGATCTTCGAGTGGAGACCAGAAATATCTGTGGTAGTGGAAGAAAGTGTTGCAAGTAGATCCTCTCCAATGCCAGCGAGTTTGGATTCCGTCTTCTGGTGAGCTTTCCTGATGAATGTTTCCTCAGTCAAACTACGCTTTGTGTGAGTGAGCACGACTTCAGTCTTCTCGAGAAGGCTCTTGGTTCCATCAAGCATCAACTTTGCTTGTTCATTCTCTTTCCTCAGTCCATTGAAGTTAGTGGTCAGACTGAACAGTTCTTGCACCTTATTACGCAAGTTGGTTTCCATGGTTTCAATCTTGTCCTTCTGTTCGTCACAGAGGATTCGCCTTGACTCGCTCTCGACGCTAATCTCTTCGTAAGCCTCTTGGGTGAGATAGACACCGTTGCGCTGGCGAGTTGCAATGAGTTCACTTTTCAGCTTTTCGATCTCCATGGTGAACTCTTTGAGTAAAGTTTTCTTGGTGACCATCTGATTGATCTGAGGTTTGTTGCGAATGTTCTTTGCGCGGAAAGCGTAGTCTAGAGTGGATATCGTTTCCTCCAGGTTACTCTTTGCTGGTGAAAGTGTGGCAATGATGCAGGTTTTGGTACGGCCTCCAAGCGAGTCTTGCAGAAGACGGGTGAGCTTGGATTCTCTGTAGGGGATATGAGAGCTCTTTTCGACGAGCGCGTTGATAACGCGACCGAGAGTGAGCAAACTCTTGTTGATGAGACCGGCCTCTGCAGCACGCTTGTTTTCGGCTCCACTGCGCTGAATATTCTCACTACCAGCCAAATCGACCAAGTTGAGTTTTCCAGCGCTAACAAAGTCCTCGCCAGTCTCGGTAGTGCGCTTCATATAGACGGTGATTGTGAAGACGGTATGACTGCGAGAACTGAGGTCGTTGCACTTTGTGGCGGCAACCTGTCGCTTGTGACTGCCACTCCTAAGAAGCTCGAGACCTTTCGACGCGGTTTTGATGTGTGACTCTTCCATGCCTTGTACCAGAGTGGTTGTTTGGCCCTTCTTGCTGTTGTCGTCGTAAATCTTCAGTTTTGCGTGGTCCTCGGTGGACAGAAGATCGCGCAACTCTTCGTTATAAAGCTCGATGAATGAACACTTGACAGAGCTTTCGTTGTCCTCTCCAAGCTTGTTGAACAGAGAGTACAGGACTCTGGGAATGATACCGGCGGCGTCGGGTAAAGGTTGCATATCGGTAATGTCGCCGGACATGGTGTATGTCTTTCCCGTGCCTGTTTGGCCATATGCGAAAATGGTGCAGTTGAAACCGCCGAGAACCTGAGAAAGTCAGAAAATTGAGAATATGGCATATTTCGATGGGGCTTTCTCACCTCGTCGAGGATTGGTTCAACGACATCGTCAAAGAGCATAGCCTGATCTGCAGCAGGCGAAAAGACCTTGTCGAACTGATATGTCTTGTTGCTGAGAGCGCTGGGCCCCATAGAAAGCTCGACATTCTTGCCCTTGACGCCCTCGGTCTTGACAACGACGCCGCTGTTCTCGCGCAACTCGCGGTCATTACGACCTCTGCAGCGCACAACTACATTGATGTTTGTCTCGTGGTCTTGGTCCGGGTGATCGAAGTCGCGTTCCTTCCTCTTTCCGCCTTGGACTGATTGTGCGGGCGATGGTGGCATTTCCGATGGTCTCCCGCTGAGGCTGGGAGTAGCTGTTTGGGCGCGGGAGGGAGTGCGCGAGGGCGGCGGGCGCATAGAAGTCGGTGGACGCATTGTTGGTCTCTTGACAGCCAGTCCCGGTCTGGTGGGGGCCGACATGACAGAGGAACAAGATATATCGGACAGAGTCGTTGACGGCTGGACAGGATGGCAGTGTCTGTGTCTGTGTTTACAAACAAAAACCATAAACAGTGGAATGCTTAGCGTGACGTGTGGGCCGAGCAAACGCCGTTAACTCCGGCCTCCAATAGCCCCTCCCTCTTCCATCAGGGTTGTTCCTGCCTCGTACAAGCACCTACCTGATTGCATGATCTCGTCGTCTTTGTGCGCCTGCCGCATGAGATCGACCTGGCGATAAAGCCTCCGACGACGCTGCATATCTGCCCTTGAAGTCGACGGCTCTGCTCACGAAACGCTGCTGCACCGAATGACCAACACCACCGGCACATGACACGCCGGCCAGACGTGAACACACAACACCTGCCCAACAACTACTTGTAGCTCTAGCATATCATACACTCGGGAACTCACATCATCCCTCCCATCCACCAACCATGGCAGAACCAACATCGCTCCCCTTCCGAGCCGCCCACTCACTGGGCTTCATGGGTATGTGCTTGCCGTTGCATCTACGCTTTATCTTCCCTCAATCTGACCCTCTTCTGCAGTCTTGGGAGCCTCTCTGTTTGACGTATTGACAAAGCTCAAGAGCGACACACGCACCTTCCCCAAGATCGACTTGACCTTTTCCTCCGAAACTCCTCTCAAGACAACCATCATCGTCAGCCTTCCCAAGAATGGCTTTAGACTTCGCTTCGACGCTCCAGACCAGCGATTGCGCCTGATTGAAATCACCGACTTCACTCGCATGCTCTTCACCTTCAAGGGTGGAGAGCTTGTTCCTGCACAGTCTTTGGCAAACGGCCGAAGCTATCTGACTTATAAGAGGGTCTACCAGCTGTTCGGTCCTACATACCCCGGCGAGTCTATTCGCCTGAAACACGACTCCAATATGGGGCTCTATGTCCTCTCATGGCCTGGCTTGTCTGTCACATTCCCTGTCCCAGTCACCTCTTTCACCCCGAACAAGGACTACGCAGCCATGCTTACCGCCTCGGCATCGCCAGCAACAGCAATGGCAATCTACGAGGGCAGGTTCTGGCCTGAAGTTCGCAAAGGCCTCTTCACCCATGTTCCAGCGAACCCTCGGAGTTCATCACTATTAGGACGACCAAAAGAAGGCCCGGCTGACGAGGTCGAGCATGTGAATGTATACGGCGCTGGGAGAGTCGAGCTTCTGCGTCGCTCCGGTTCAAAGACTCCTATCATCTTGAGCCAGACCACGCCTCAGGATCTTATCACTGAGCTGGGCCCACCCGATGCAGTCATGCCGCGCTCCAGTCTGAATGACGATCCGCCAAACAGGGTTGCCCGCAATCGTGCATACAGCATCAATGGTCCCAACCGTGTTCCACCAATGTCGCACGGTTCATATAGCTCAAACCCATCCAGCTACTCGTCTACCAATACCGACACGTATGAGACTGACTTTGATGACGATGAAGAGACCAACGGCGCGGAAGCTAGTCAGGCCAACGAGCAGCAGTACTACTGCTACTTTGAGCATGGTTTCGACATTCTACTCGGTCCGCCAGTCGATATCTCTCTATTGCCCAAAGATGCGGATGAAGCTAGCGAGACTCCTCGATCGACCCTCACAGCAATCGATGGACACCTCACTGTCACGCAGATAATATTCCATGGTAATATCCCAGGCTCTTATCCCTTCAATCGCCATCGCAGGAGCAGATGGTCTCTGAACTACATACCATCTTGCGAGACACCCATCACTTCCGAGTCACTGTTTCCTTCATTCCACCAAACACTAGTCAAGAGCTTCTCTCATGTATGGCCTGCGTCCGACATGTCGCAGGGTATGGTCATCGTACGCAGCTGGGGCGGCGACGCGGACAGCATGACCGGCTCTGCCATTCTCATTAATGGCGGAATGGACATGGAGGACGATATGGAGTTCGTAAATGGCTCCGACGGCTGGGAGCGTGAGAAGAAGGACGAGAACGGAGATGAGCGATGGCTGCGGAACACGAAGCTCTACAAGTTCCCTGGCCTCATGTTCGAGGTCATGCACAACGGTGCTGTCAGCGCGTTGACGGTTTGCTGAATTTAGTCAAGACGGCGTTTTTTCCCTAAAGATACCCAACAATATGCATTCATGAACATTGAACAAAAAGTAAACTCGAGCTATCGAGGATCGGGTGTGAAAGGAGAGGTGTTCTCTTGTACTTACAATTCCTTGAATTAAACCCTACCTGCTTCCATTGGCCACTTTGGAACAGGGTTGCTACCTCACACCGTTCTGCGAAGTGACGAATCCTTGTGTTTGCAAGATCATCTGCCACAACTCATTGAGTGCTACTATAGACTTTAGTGTAAATTGAATTCCTTGTATTCAATCCACGAGTGTGGTTCAGACTGCCTTGCAACCGTCTGCCACTGAGATGCGCATCTCGAGTCTCGCTGAGACCTTTTTGCTCCTTGAGAAAAGGGCGAAATGAGTTCTGGTGAGCGTGTTAGCGGTGTTGATGGGATCCGAACGGGGGTTCTCGGTAGCTCGAGTAGCCATTGGGCTAGATGTGATGGTTGAAGGTTTCTGAACTCTAGTTTAATATATGGTAAGTGTATAGTGTCGAGTAGAGGCAAGACGGCGGCCTATTGGAGGTCGTCAGATCCACTGCTATAGAGATGAGACACAGCTCAGAAGCGTCAGTGGACTTGAGCGTCCGGGCTACAGCGGTCCATGTATCTGCTTCACGTCAAACATTGTTATAACATCACATGTTGCATAGTTGAGAGTGAAATAAGGTCGTAAAGTCCGAAAGAATCCATTCTAGAACGCCGCCACCAGGTATGCAGAAAAAGGGTATGCCAGTTATTGTACAGTGTAGTCTTCTTGTTCATCTCCCATCAATCAACCTTGTCTGCAGGACTGTCAGTCTTGTGTTGCGCCTCCTAATAATCCAAAAGACATACCTCTGCTTGTGCTTGGGGTTCTTGCTGCAGATGATGTAGACGTATTTGCCACCCTTTCTGCGCACACTCTGCAAGATCGTATCAGTGTACTGTCCTCTTCCTCCAATTCTTGTGTCTTCTGCCAGCACGATCTGCTGTGACTGTGCGTACCTTGCAACCATCACACAGCTTCTTGACGGAACTTCGGACCTTCATTCCTCTTGTTTGTTGGAAAGCGACCAGGCTCTTTGTGGGCGATGCGACGGGTCTGGCGAGCGACATTTGCGACATTCTCGAGATGAGCGAGTTGGCCGAGTAGGTGCTGAAGGCGGTGCGCGCGCACGCGGAGACGGGGCCGCGGGCCATGGGGGCTGCGCGGAGCAGCGAGCGAGTTGCTTGTGTGAACATGATCGAGATGTATTGCTGTGAGGGTGTTGTTATGCTCTGCGACGAGTCGCTTTCTGATAATCGTATGGACCGTCTTCAAGATGTCGACATGTCGAAGATTTGGCGGGCTTGCTCGGCTAAAGTTGCCGATGACCCGGACAAGTGTCCCCGCTCTCGGCCATCAACATCTCGTTGTCCTTGGTCGAATCAGTACGCCCTTCAATTGACAAGTATCGTCTGTTGCCATAAAGTCAGACTACTATAGGATCTCCTGCAAGCCTTTTCCCTTGTACATTGGTCAATATCTTGTGCTATATCTCGTCATTGATCATACCAATCTTGTCCCTTATACCACTTCCGGTCATCCATCATCATGGTCCATATCAAGCCTTTTGCAGTTGAGCAGGTTAGTACTTATCAGCCTTTTGTTTAGCTTGTTTGCCCAAAGGAGAATCAAGAAGTATAATTGGCTGACCTCACTAGTGGATGGATGCCTATGAGACGACTGCAAAGTACAATATAGCGGAGACATGTGCTGCTTCCGTATCAGTGAACGAACTACGCGAGTTGTCCGAGAATAAGAGTGCCGAAATAGTGGACCTGTCTACTGTACTCAACTATGGAGACATTCGCGGCAGCGAGAAGTTGCGCTCAAACCTTGCCAGGCTATATTCTTCTAGATCAAGCAACCCTTTGCCCGCAGAGAACATCTTGATCCAACCCGGAGCTATTGCCTCGAATGCTCTTGTACTATACACTCTGGTCGGCCCTGGTGATCATGTCATCTGCCATTATCCCACGTACCAACAGTTGTACGATTACCCAGCATCATTGGGTGCAGAGGTTGAGCTCTGGAAGGCCACACAGGAGAAGCAATGGGTACCCGACATTGAAGAGCTCAAGAGTATGATCAAGCCCAATACTAAATTGATTATCTTAAAGTAAGCACAGTGACCGAGTACAGTATCCTTGACTATCGCTAACTTCTACAGCAACCCAAACAACCCCAGTGGCGCTGTCCTCAAGAAGTCGCTGTTGCAGGAAATCGTTGAATTAGCTAGAGAAAACAACATCACCATCCTCTCAGATGAGGTGTACCGACCTCTCTTCCACGGCATCACTCCCGCCGAGAACGAGTTTCCTCCTTCAATCTTGTCCATGGGCTATGAGAATACCATCTGCACAGGTTCTCTCTCAAAAGCCTACTCTCTGGCTGGAATCAGGACTGGCTGGGTCGCATCACGAAACCGAGACATTATCGAAAAGTGTGCCGAAGCTCGTGATTACACTACTATCAGTGTTGGTATCCTGGATCAGCAAGTTGCTGCCTTTGCTCTCGACCAAAACTGCATACACAGCTTGCTAGGCAGGAATATCGCTCTTGCACGCACCAACCTAGAGCTGCTGGAACGATTTGTCATCAAGCATGATGAATACTGTACCTGGGTCAAGCCGGTGGCAGGCACGACGGCATTCATCAAGTTCAGTCGAGATGGAAAGCCTATCGATGCCAGAGAATTTTGCAAGCAATTGCAGGAGAAGATGGGTGTCATGTTCCTTCCCGGAGATTGCTTTGGCGAGGAGTTCAAGGGCCATGTTAGGATTGGATACGTGAACAGGACAGAGGTCGTTAAAGAAGGACTCGAGCAGGCACGACTTTTCATGCGCAAAGAGTTTGACGATATTCCTCTAGTAAGCTGAGCGGGTAAAACGGAGAAGCATTAGCTTCACTGATTGTGACCTCGGGCGCGGCAACAATGTATATACCACCTAAACAATACGGTGCATATTGGCCCTTGAGGGTTCTTGATCAGCCCTCTGTTGTTGAATAACAAAAACAATGAGCGGCCAGGCGGGCATGGCCGAAGAGGGACCAAAGAGGAAGTTGATAGGCGGGAGCGATAGCCGGCAGGTCCACTTTCAGGCCGAGCGATCCAATGGTGCAATTGTACAAGTACGGTGAGAAGCCCAGAGACGCTCTTTCCGCCAAAGCCAATCTTCTTTCTCTTCCTTCTTTCAAGACTCCTGGAAAGGACTGACATGTCCCTCACGTCTTCGCTCTGTGCATAAAGGCGAAAGAGCACGCACGCGACAGCAATCGTCATACAGTCTTTAATCTTATCTCCATTAAGCCCGATACCGAGTCCCCAAATCTATCCATACACACGACATGACGACCGAAGATGATGCCCGGCCTGGTCAAGCGAGCGAGACGTCGCCATTGCTAGGAAAGCAAGGACCGAAATTAATCGACCCCAGCGACGGTATCGCTCCCGACAGTGCCATTGCCAATGGAGTCATCGCAGAAGGAGAGGATGGCGGAGACCTCGAACGCCAGACCAGCCTGGAAGAAAGACAGAAACAGTACGAGGGACAGCCAGAGATGAGAAAGAAGATGAAGGTCATCTTTCCGGCATTGACAATTGGTGTTCTCCTTTCTGCTGCCGATCAGACTATCATCGTCTCCAGCTACGGCAAGATTGGTAGCGAGCTGAAGGCACTCAACAATGCTTCCTGGATCGCGACTGCCTACTTCCTGACTCTGACGAGTTTCCAACCACTATATGGAAAGATGTCGGACATATTTGGGAGAAAGAGCTGCTTGTTGTTCGCATATGCTGTCTTCGGTCTGGGCTGTCTGTTCTGCGGTCTTGCTCAAGACATGAATCAACTTATCGCTGCAAGAGCCTTCGCAGGCATCGGCGGTGGTGGCATGACAACCGTAGTATCTATTCTGATGTCTGATATGGTGCCTCTGAGGGAGCGGGGTACTTATCAAGGATATGTCAATGTCATTTATGCTTTTGGAGCCGGCCTGGGCAGTGGTCTCGGAGGTATTCTCGCAGACTCGATTGGCTGGCGCTGGTCCTTCCTTGGTCAGGTACCGCTATGTGTGCTTGCATTTGTCGTTGTGAGTCTGGCGTTGAAGCTTCCCAAGAGGGATCAGACCGATTGGAAGCAGAAGCTGGGCCGTATCGACTTTTTGGGTGCTGCTATACTCATTGGTGCTGTCTTTACGCTCTTGCTTGCCCTCGACCGAGGTAGCAATGTCTCATGGAAGGCAAACATCACCATCATTTCTATCAGTCTCAGCATTCCCCTCTTTATCCTCTTCATTCTCGTCGAGATGAAGGTCGCGAAGGAACCTTTTGCACCTGGCCACATCATCTTTAATCGCTCGCTATTCGCCTGCTACCTCTGCAACTTCTTCTCCTTCTCTGGCTGGCTGGCTGCATTGTTCTACATCCCCCTCTACTTCCAGGCAGTAGATGGTCTCACTGCATCAGGGGCTGGACTTCGATTAATCCCTTCAATCTTCTGCGGTGTCAGTGGCAGTCTGTTTGGCGGCTTCTACATGCAGCGCACGGGTAAATTCTATTACCTGACTGTCATTGCGTACACTTGCTTGGTCATTGGCATGACCTTTGTTTTCCTATTCTCTGGTTTCGTGGTCAACAGTACTCCCGGAATCATCGTCGGCATGTGTATCTGCGGATTCAGCAATGGCATCGGCGTTACTTCTACCTTGATTGGTCTCATCGCCAATGCTTCTCGCGAAGATCAGGCAGTCGCTACCGCCTGCTCTTACCTCTTCCGCAGCTTGGGCTCCGTGTTTGGTGTTTCCGTCTCTGCCACTCTTGCCAATCAAGCTCTTCGCGATCGTCTGGCTGCAGCACTCAGCAACGGCGACGCTGCCGCTGAGATTACAGAGCGTGTTAGAGAGAGCTTGGCCTATATCAATACTCTTGAGCCTAATGTGAGAGCACTGGTTAGAGCGTGCTATGCGCAGAGTACGCGTGCTGCTTTTGGGCTGGAGATTGGTCTGGTAGCGGGAGCTGCTATATCTGCGTGGTTTATCAAGGAAAAGGCTTTGAGTAGATAGACTTTGGGTAGATGGAGTGGAACATGTTTTTGTGTAGTTGATGAGGATAGTCGACTGCAGGACGAAGAGTTAGGGTACGTGTGTTGTTTGTCCATCTCTCACCTCCCTGTGTGCCATCGTCTATCACAAGTTTAGCCATCGAAATGCACAGTACGGTTGGATTCCTAGGCAGATTCCACTGAGAGATGAGGTCCTGTTGAATCTCCTTGGGCTTGTCTTTAGTATGAACATTAGTGTGTATTTGCACAGCTCAACTATTGACCTGTGTTGCTGTGGGAGCTGCAAGTGGTGAATACTAGCATATGGGTCTCTACTGCGTTACATATAATGGAGTTGAATGATATGCATCTCAAATCACCACACATAGTCATACAAGTTGCTTTTTACCCTCATCGCCATCGTATCATACACTCGTGAGCATTACCCTCTTCTAGGTGAAGATTCTTCCAATCCTCTCTGTAATGTCGCCCAAGCTTGCAATGCCCTTAACAGAGACTCTGGAAGCATGCGATGCACGATTCCATCTCCAGAGGGCCCAGCTAGCATATCCCATTGCAGGAATGAGCAATGCCACAACACCCGCCATGCCACCCAACAAAATGTTGCCTTGCTTTTGTGCCAGCTTTTCCACCTCCGAGTAACGAACGTTGCCGAAACTGACACGTGAGTACTGAGTTGCGAAACCTGCGGAGGGCAGATATACATTCATCTTTTCTTCAATCCACTTGCGTAGGCGGTAGACGGGTGACACTACGTCTGCACGCATTTCCTGGTAGTTGCGGAGGGCAAGATCGTTGATGGCTGCTGCGTCGGGTGCGCGGTTATACGAGTACTCGTCGAGTGCTGAGGCGCGACTGGATGCATCGTTGCTTTTCGCGTCCAGGTGTTCGAAGAGCACGCGAACATCTTCAAGTCCGGCGTTCATGCCTTGACCGTAGAAAGGGACCATAGCGTGTGCTGCGTCTCCCAGAATGACTGCAGAAGAGCCATAGTGGTATGGTGAGCACTTGATGCTGATCAGCGGCAGATGCGGATTCTCCTTGTATTGCTTCTGCAACTCGGTCTCGGGAATGAGTTTGCCTGCCACTCCTGGGAAGTTTTTATTGAAGAAGTCTACCAAGGATGAGGGATCCTTGTCCAGTTCGGCGAAGATCTTGGCGGGTAGGAAAAGTGTTGATGTGAAAGTCTTGTCCAAGGACGGAATGGCGATGAACATGAATTCACCGCCGGGCCAGATGTGCAGGTGGTTGGGTGATATTTGGTAGTCGTTCGTTGCTGATGGGTCCATGTGGAACTCACACCATAGCGTATCAATGTACTCCTGCTGGTATGACATGCGTGCAAACTTCATCAGATGGTAGCGAACAGATGAATGAGCACCGTCTGCGCCAATCATAAAATCGAACGTAACTTCAACTTCGGTAGAAGCATGAGGAGCGTCTTTTCCTTGAGTAGGGTTTTGAGCGTGGTCTTGTCGCACACCCTCGTCACGTCTCTCGAACCAGGCCTTGTTCTTTTTGTAGTCGGCACCTACCAATTTGTGATTGAACAGCAGCTTGACATTTGGCATCTTGTCTAGCTCGTCGAGAAGACGCTTGTTGAGGCCTGCTCTATCAACTGCACGAATAGCCTGCAAATACTGTCAGTGATGTTTTGATAGACACAAGAAGTTCAGTAAAAAGTACCCGTCCATAGATATCGTAGTTCTGAGATTCTTCATAGACCTCTCCTTGCTTTGCACCATGTATCATGCGGCCATGCATGGGGATAGTCTCTTCGAGCACAGACTCAATCAGGCCGGGAACATTAGCGTTCCTGAGCCCGTTGATACCTCGCTCTGATAGAGCCAAGTTGATGGACTTGGTAAAGTTGAGTGGAACAGTAGAAGGGTCCCTGAGATCTAGTCTGTGTCAGCCATATTCTCACAAGATGCATCCGATCTCTTTGAGCCCAACAGCCAACTTTATAAGAGTAGAGCTAAGAGTACAGGGCAGAGGGACAGTACAAAGGTCAGGACATACCTCCTCTTAGTTCATAAACCTCTACCTCATGGCCACGGCCAGCAGCGTAAAGTGCAGCAAGAGCACCGACGGGACCAGCACCAACAATGACAGTCTTTTGCTTTGACATGATTGTTTGGAACGACGGAACTGAAGTCAACAGCATATGTATATTGAAGAGATTGGGGTTCTTTGAGCAGGCAGGCGCGGATATGCATGGCATCATCGAAAGGGCGAAGGTGCACGGCCCGGCAGCCGGGGCGGAACAACGGCGCCGGGCGGAGCAGAGTGCAGGGCCGTGTTTGTCAAACGACAAAAAAGTGGAGGGGCACTCTAGAAGATCTGCATACTCACTCATCCTCGACTCGACGCGACTCGACAGCAGTAGAGAGACAAGCGCAGCCCGAGACACTTGGGAAACCATCTGGACGACCGGGCACAAAGCAACATGGCCAGCGAAGACAAGCGCGTGTGCGAGGGCGCAGACTGCAGCAACGAGGCAGGCACGCTGCAGTGCCCGACCTGCCAGAAGCAGGCCATGACCAGCTTCTTCTGCAGCAACGACTGCTTCAAGCGCAACTGGGTATGTAAGTCAACCGCAGCCAGCAGCCCGCCGACACGGCCACTGACACGCGCCAGAGCGAGCACAAGAAGAAGCACAAGCCCACGAGTAACCCTCTCCGCTCCCTGTTTGCTCCCAAAGTCATTTCTGAACCTGACCCAGCAACCGGCACCCACAACCCCTTCCCGGCCTTTCAATACACCGGCGACCTCAGGCCCGTCTACCCTCTGTCGCCCAAGCGCAAGGTCCCCGAACACATCCCACGCCCCGACTACGCCAAAGATGGTATCCCGCGCTCCGAGCAGGTCTTTGCCGGTCGCAACAAGATCACCATCCTCGACAAGAAACAGCAGGAAGGCATGCGCAAGGTCTGCAGACTAGCACGTGAGGTCTTGGACATTGCCGCTCGTGCCGCTAAGCCCGGCGTCACTACCGACTACATCGACGAGGTCGTCCACAATGCTTGTGTCGAGAGAGACGTGAGACACTCAGTAACATTCATCCTGTCGCGCTGAGCTGACCCTCCACAGTCATATCCCTCACCCTTGAACTACTGCAACTTCCCCAAGTCCGTCTGCACCTCGGTCAACGAATCCATCTGCCACGGTATCCCCGATCAGCGTGTCCTCAAGGACGGAGACATCATCAACATCGACGTCACCCTGTACCACGGCGGTTTCCACGGCGACATCAACGAGACCTACTATGTCGGCGACAAGGCATTGGCCGACCCCGATTCAGTGCGCGTCGTCGAGACTGCCCGCGAGTGTCTGGACGAGGCCATCAAGATCGCAAAACCCAACACACTATTCAGAGAATACGGACCCGTCATTGCAAAGCACGCCGAGGACAGAGGCTGCAGCACCGTCAAGACCTACTGCGGTCACGGAATCAACACTCTGTTCCATTGCGCTCCCAACGTCCCTCACTACGCAAAGAACAAGGCCATCGGTATGGCCAAGCCCGGCATGTGCTTCACCATCGAGCCCATGATCTGCCTTGGAACCCACAAGGACCGAACATGGCCCGACAACTGGACCAGTGTCACTGTTGATGGCAAGCGCTCTGCTCAGTTCGAACACACTCTTCTCGTGACAGAGACTGGTATTGAGGTTCTGACTGCACGTCTGCCCGACTCACCTGGTGGTCCCGTCGCCTGGCCTGGAACAGCAAATGGCCTCCCAGCTGCAGCATAAGAATTACATCTTGAGTTCTTTGGAACATGTTTTGGATGAAAAGCATTAGCATGGTGTATTTTGGGGAAACATGCATGTCTTTACTTGGTCAAAACGGAGGAACACTATGCAGGCACTACATTATAAAGGATAGCCTATGTTACTGTAGAATATCCTTGCGTTATTCACGAGATTTTCAGCACGCCATGCTATAGTGTGCAGATGCCCCTGAGTGTAAAGTGTGTCCATAACCGTCGAATCCTTGTCCTTGTGTAGACTCAAAAAGCTCTCAGTGGGCAAAAGCCGACTTTGAAAGTACTCCGTGACTTTTTATAGTGATCTCTGATGACTGCGATTATATGTGAGAGATGGAAAAAGGGGGATACAAAAGACATCAAGGGGGCACTTTTACAGTTTGTGGGTTATCATAACTATACTTTGATTTTCATTGCTGTTCTTCATGCTCTGGCACTAATTACAGTACATGCATTCTGTGCCTTGTTTCTACTCTCTCTTTGCTTTCTTTACTTTCAATTCTCGCATCTGTTGTCATGCACTAGAACAAACTCCATCACCGTATCCCGGGCCTCAAATCTTGGTAGAACAGGGTATGCTCGTGCGTAGTAGCAGAATACACAACTTCTAGCGCTTCATGGGCGAAGGAAGGAGACTGGGGGCCTTCTGGGTCTGCTTTTCGGGGGCAGAGGAGGCGGGCAGGGGCTGGTCGACCGACAGACGAGCACCGGGTTGTTGAGCAAGCTGCTGCTCAACGGCAGTCAGCTGGGCACCAAAGACCACGGGGCCGGGTTGCTGAGCAAGAGGTTGCTGGGGACCAACTTGTTGAGCGTTGGTCTGTTGGATGATGGGTTGCTGAAATGCAGGGTGTTGAGTGGTAGGTTGCTGGCCACCAGAGAAAGTGCGTTGACCGGGCTGTTGCTGAGCATAATCCGGGTTCTGGATGAGATCGCTCACACCCTTGTTTCTCAGAATGTCCATCAAAGACTGTGCGACAAGTCCATCAAACTCTCTGGGTGGATTTGCAAACATATGACGCATCTGTTGAGTAGTTTCATGCAACATGACGGCACGCATCGATTCTTGGAATGTGGTCATCACGCGAGTGTTCTGCAGTTGACGGATGTACTCGATTTCCTGCTGGTAGTGGTTGATGACACTGAGCTCGCTCATGTTGTTGTGGGTGAGCATGTGAGTGGTCAAGTTGCGCAGGCGCTGGTGGTTGGGAGGACCAGCGGCTTGGGCGATGGAGTCGGGGTGAGAAGCGTAAAAGGCTCCGCTGGTTGTCTGGATGGGTCTGTGTTGGACTTGTGGCTGGGTGGCGAACATGGGTTGACCAGCAACAGGGTAGATGCGACCATAGCTCTGGCCTTGCATGTGTCCAGCTTGAGTGTTCATCTGGGGACCCATGTTGCCAGGAGGAAGGCCCATGTTGCCAGGAGGAAGGCCCATGTTGCCAGGAGGAAGGCCCATGTTGCCAGTGAGACGCTGTCCGTTGTTCTGCATCTGCTGAGCATAGCCTGCAAATCCCTGGCCATTGGGGTTCATGTGTGCACTGGCAGCCCTTGCTAGTCCTTGAGCCTGTTGTTGATACTGTGCTTGATACTGTTGTTGAGCCAGCCTGGACATGTTAGATTGAGACCATCAACATACGTTAGCTTAGAGAAACACTTACATAGGCATCTGAGGAGGGAGTCCAGTAGGGTTGTTCATGGGAACAGTAGGTGGAGGTCCCATAGAAGTGGCCTGTTTAGCACGCTTGGCCGAAGGCGGACCTGATTTGGGTCCAACTGGTTTGAAAGAAGCCGCATGGCCCTTCATAGGACTCTTCTTAGCTCTGGCAGAAGGCTTAGCACGGAGACGAAGAGGTGCTGGTGTTGGATCGTTGTCATCGTTGTCCTTTGCAACGAAAGGGTCAGAAGATGCCTTGGTTTGGGATCTGGTCTTCATCTTGGACTTTGCGCTCTTGCTCTGATCTTCTTCTTCAGAAGACTCATTCTCGTCAGAAGACTTGTTCTCATTGTCATCAGAGTCTTCTTCTTCTTCATCAGCAGACTCATCTTCGTTGTTGTCAGAGCCTTCACCCTCTTCACTGTCGCTCTCCTCGACCTCCGTGTGCTTGCGCTTAACAGGTGTGGGATTCACATGGCTAGGGTTCTGTCAGTTGTTGATAATCCAATGTGCTTTCAGACTCTGGTACTCACGGCTTAGGAGGTCGAGGGCTCACTGTGATAGGCAGACCTTGGTCGCGGGCGTGCACATCTCTGACATGGCCACGCAGCTCCCAAGGGTGCAGATATGGCTTTTTAGCATCAGGCCCAGCACAATAGCCGCAGAAGATCTCGCATTTGGAGATGACAAGAGTGCCTTCCTTGGGCCAGTCGTGTTCGTGTGTCTCGTCCCTGCAAGGCATGGTGTTGATGACTTGTTGTAGACAGAGTTGATTTCGGGAATGAGGAAAGGTGAGTGTTGAGGTTAGGGTTTGCAAAGCCCGACGCTCCTCTATATGTGAGAATTGCGATTGCGCGCAAGTGAGCGCCTACACTGTCGACCAGCCTGTTCCGGACTCCGTTGAGAGATTTCTCGAAGGGACAGATGCTCCTCAAAGGATACGGTATTGACTGGTCGAATCCAGGTCGAAGAAACGTCTGTATCAAAGAACCTTTGCAATAGAACTGACAATATCTTGTACGCAGTTGTGCAAACGACCCCAGAGTCGAGTTGTAACCTCAAGACAGCACTACTGCCTACCTTGATATATCGAGTATCGTGTTAATCGACGCAGCTCGAGAACTCCCTTGTTCCGAACTGAGCACGACAGTACGGCGACGCTGACATCAAGCACCACTAACAGCTTCTCTAGGCCATAATACCTACTGACATGCGACCTCGTGGAATCTCACATGAGCAGGCATAGCGAACGAGGGCACTGGCATGCCACAAACACCACATCTTTCGTCGTCCTCGTCGTCTTCCTCCAACCAACCGTTGTCTTCTGCTTCAAGAGTCGGATCAGGAACGGGGGATGCAGGCTCTTCTACGCTCGTCTGTCGGACTGGCTCTATCGGGGGTATCGCTTGCTCGTCAGCATAGGCAGTGAACTCCTTGTGGACGCTTTCTTGACGCTTGAACATGCTGCTGATATCGCGACCATTAGCCGTCTTGCTCTCGCCACCTGCCTCTGCCATGTTTGTTACAGCAAGATTGACCAAACTCAGGTTCCATCCAGCTTTTTCTGGATGTAGCTTTCTGAACATCCCTATGAGCGTATCATGGACAAGCCTTTCTGCGAGTGTGTCAATGTTGTCTGTCAAAGAAAGCATATAGTTTGGCAATGGCGCAGAATGAGAGATCCGCTTGAAGCTTCGAGAACGGGTACCATCGGGATTGAGTGGCAAACGAGGTCTGGTAGACAGGCGGATGGTCTTGGGATGAGCCAGCCATTTCTCTGTTGATCCGATTTTCGCTGTCTTTGACCTCGCAAACCACTCAGTCTCGATCGGCATACATTCATCTCTGGAGTCGGCGACTTCTCTTCCAGCAACCAGGTCCTGCTTGGGCTCATTATGTCGTGGAGTTTCATCGAATGCATCATGGTCTGAAGTGACAAGATCGATACGCATTCGTTCTATGAGGCTGCAGCTTAGCTTCTTGAGCTGCTTCATTACCTCAGGCAAGGTATCGAGGCGAATGTAGCTGTCCTCAATGCTGATCTGACTGGGCACAGCCTTCGCGAAATTCACCTCCGAGTCGTCGATGCCATGCAAGAGTGCCCAAATCTTGATGCCAATACCATGAGGAGAGCCAGGTCCAGCCAGTACCCTCTCCAGTATGTCGGCACTCATGGTTTCCGCAAGACGAACTTCTCTTACGGTCACCTGTTCCTTGGTTTCTCCATAGACAAGACCTTTCTCAAAGTCTGGTTCATGCTGCAGGATATGTCGGCGTATCTTTTGGGCAAGCTTTGAACCAATACCAGGAATCTTACCAATCTCATAACCATCGAGAAAAGATTCGACGTTGCTTACTCCTCCATCTCGACAAGAATATGGAGGTAAAAGCGTCGTTTGACTTTTCGGTTTATGCAGATTGCCAACCAGCTTGGATAGTAGCTTGGAGGAGGATATGCCAACGGTCGACGTATATCCTGTTTCTCTCTCAAGCTCGTTGCGAAGATGGAATGCGAGATGAGAGCCTAACCTTAGCCTCAGGGATAAAAGCTCGTCATTCGTGGACGCATGATCTGGCGACGCGGGACCCGCATAGCAGGTAGCGTCGAAAGCAAACCCCTGGGTAGGATCATCCTTCTGCAGGACAAAGAATGACTGGACCAGATCATGCGGATTCAACAAAGAGATGTTGTACTCAATCATGTCGGTGACGTCCAGCCACACCTGCCAAATATTGAGCCCATCAGTAAGAGCCATAGCCACGCCGACAGAGTGTTTACCTCATCAAATCCTAATCTCTCTGCTCTGTCATTCCAGGAAAAGCTGCGAAGGAACTGATACAGCATCTTGCTGGCATCTCGGAAACGACTGATATCTTCGCCGAGTACGATGATTACATCAGGACATATCTCTTTGGCATCCTTGATGAGCTGTAGCTTGCGCAAGCCTCTCCGCCGGGCTTCGTAGTTGCAAGTGACCTGCGCATCTTCTGGTCAGTGTCTTTTTGTACTCCTTAAGATCACGACACAAAGATGTGTATTGGCAGATGTACAATAATTTGCTTTTGCTGTACGGCTAGAGGTTTCTCCTTCAAGGCTGGATTCTCAGCTTCAAAGACGGAAGCATAGAAGCAGTCATCTTAGACGGCGGCAGTGTCAGCAAGCTGCATGTTCCATATTGTTCTATGCAGGTCATGTACCTACAGTCAAAATGTAGTATCACCCTATCGTCTTTTCTGGTGAGTAGGGCCTGGTGTTTGATAGGCAGCACAACAACATCCTCGCCCTTGCTCATGGCACCGATATTTGGCACATCAAAGACGAAGCCCTATGAATGCTCTCTCAGCCTCTCTGACTCTCTTGAAAAGATTGTGGAGGCAGGAACATCCGTGCGTTGAACGCCAAGCTCTCACTTCCCCGATGCTCCCCGCTCCCATCCCATCTCGTTGAAACTGCTCGATCATCCAACTCCAGCCTAGAACGGCCTTCGAGAAAGGGTGCAGTCGTCGGATGTCATGGCCTATGCAAAGCCGACAACGAGCACTGCAATTCTATACTGGAAATGCAGAGGAAACCATTCACGAGGTACATGTGCCAGCCAATCTGCCATGGCGTGCAAGATGCCCGTTTCTTTAGACTCTCGGAGGCACATGCGCATTGCGCTAGAATGGCCTAGCTTTGGGGGGTGTTGCACGCCACGCCGTTCCTCGCGCGGGAATATTTGTATGCTGTTCGTTCCCTACCTCTCACGACGTTGTTCCTCTCGCGTTCTACTGGTTTGGTCTCCGTTTCTTAACCCTTGACTTCTGGTCCTTCTCTGACTCTCTACTGCTGTCATTCTCTTCTCTACCTCAAGATCCATGTGCTCGTTGCGCGCTACATTCTGTTGACGTGTCAGTCATGGCTGAGCCGTTCAAGTAGGATTCCCGCGGCCTTATGATACACGTACGGTTGGTTGACCTTTTTACAGAACAGAACATATCATGATGCAAGATCTCAACGATGTAATTCAGCTAGGAGACAAACCTACAGATAAGATGGACCGGTACGAGCTGAACACTATAATGTATTTGACCCGCTTGCTGAGTACATCACAGTCGAATGTCGGCTTCTCTGCGCGAGCGACGAGGCTCGAGTTCAACAGAATCGGAACCGGATGCAAACCTCGTTCTGGACAGAGCTCGAGCTGCACTTGAAGAAGAGCATTCCATGACGTTATGGTCGGCCATGAAGATGTACCCGAAAGCCATAGGTTGGTCTGTACTGGCATCAACATGTATCGTCATGGAAGGCTATGACTTGGTGGTTAGTCCGGGGACATCCTGTTTTGTAATACAAAGCTAACGTCTCCCAGGCCATCTTCAGTTTCTTTGCCTTTCCAGCTTTCACCAAAAAGTATGGTCACCTCACCGCAGACGGATCCTATCAAGTCACCGCGGCGTGGCAGACAGGTCTCACTAATGGCACCTGTATCGGCGAAATGATTGGCCTGGCCCTGACTGGTATCTTTGCAGACAAGTATGGTCAGCGATGGACAATTATCGGCGCTTTGGCTCTCGTGGTGAGTACATGTTGTCCTCTGATCAATGCTTAGCACGGCTGATCATGATTTAGACATGCTTTATCTTTATAACCTTCTTCTCTCCTAATATCCATGTTCTTCTTGTTGGACAAATACTCTGCGGTATACCTTGGTAAGTGGTGGGTGGCTGGAGACCTACTTGTGCTTTGCTAACGCACCTGTCAGGGGCGTGTTTCAGACCATCACTCCCTCTTACGCTGCTGAGGTGGTTCCGATGGAGTTGCGACCGTATCTTACTTGTTACGTAAACCTTTGTTGGGTTTGTACAACGCTCGAGATTGGAACCACAATTCATGACTGATATAAAATAGGTTATGGGCCAGATAATAGGCTCAGGAGTACTCCGAGCGCTCGTTGACCGAACGGACCAATGGGGATACAGAATACCTTATGCTTTGCAGTGGATATGGCCGATCCCACTCGCTGTGGCTATGTCCCTAGCACCAGAAAGCCCTTGGTGGCTAGTACGACAAGGTCGGATCGAGGAAGCGGAAAGATCAGTAGGTCGACTGATGAGCAAGCAAGGTCAAGAAAAGTTCGACAGCCAAAAGGCAGTGGCAGCCATGATACACACCAACGAGATGGAGAAACATGTCACGGCGGGCATATCCTACGTGGACTGCTTCAAAGGAATTGAACTTCGTCGAACGGAAATCTGTTGCATGGTCTGGATGATTCAGATTCTTTGTGGAGGAGGTATCATGGCGTTCTCGTCGTACTTTTTCGAACGCGCTGGACTGAATACGGATTACTCTTTCGACCTTACGATGGCACAATACGGATTGGGTGCTGTGGGAGTTTTTATTGCGTGGGCTCTGATACCCTGGGTCGGACGACGAACGCTATTTCTTGTGGGACAAGTCTTGATGATGGTCCTCCTGCTCATTATTGGATTTCTCGGCGTGGGGCCCAAGAGCCAGGCATCGTCTTGGGCAGTTGGGGTGTTGCTTCTGGTCTACGTCTTTGTATACGACATCACAGTCGGACCACTAACCTACTCGTTCGTCTCGGAGATTTCTTCGACAAGATTACGGCAGAAGACGATGGTGCTAGCACGGAATGCATACTTGGTGGCAAACATTGTCAACAACGCGCTAACACCTCACATGCTGAATCCAACATCATGGAACTGGGGCCCGAAGACAGGACTGTTTTGGGCAGGAGTGTGTTTCTTGACAATTGTCTGGGCATACTATCGGCTGCCTGAACCCAAAGGGCGGACGTGTGCAGAGTTGGACGATTTGTTCGAACGCAAGATTCCAGCTCGGCAGTTTGCTAGTACAGTAGCGAATCCATTCGACAATGGTCGGCGGCATGGATCGGTGGAGGCAGGCTCGAGAAGGCAAGAGTTGCGAAAGGTGGAAAGGAACTGAGGCATTGGCTCTATGTATGTTACGACACGATTATGAATTGGTATATGAAGCGACTAGGCATTTCGGATATGGACAGGATTCGCTTTCGCAAGTGGTATGTTTCAAATGAATATATCAGACTTTCGCAAGCATGTCCGGATTAGGAAGGGCTTGCGTTGAAGATGGACCCTGAAGGGCACGAGGCGATGACGGATGGTTCGACAAGCGGGGTCCAACCAAGTTGACCATGATTTATACTATCGCTCCTTCCTGCAAAATGGTTCTCTGACTATCCGATTCAAAGGTGGCGACAATCATGGCACCTAGTATCACCCAAGTGCTCGATGTCCGCACGCCGGCCGCGAGACGACAGCTTGCAAAGACAAGCGTCGATCTGTATGTCGACTGAAGCCTGAACCCTTTTGACAAGCACTAACAACTGCTACACCAGACTACGCAACATTCTCTTCTTGTTGTTCCTCGTACGATACTCACGAATCGCTCTGGTTCATCTCTACGGCTATGGACCCATCGCCAGTGCGAAGATGGGCTACGCCGCCCTCCGCAAGTCCCTCTACCGCATCTTCCTAAGGCTGCCAGGCATCCGCGGCAAAGTCCAAGCCGAGATCAAACAGACATTGGGCGAACTAGAAAAGAAACTTGTGCCCTCTGGTCCTGGCATCACGAGATACACAGCACTACCTGCATCAGGATGGGGTTCTGAGCAGGTGCGTGCCGAGCTGGAGAAGTTGCATGAGATGAAACACACACGCTGGGAGGATGGCAGGGTCTCGGGCGCTGTATACCATGGCGGTAAAGAGCTCCAGGAGCTTCAGATGGAAGCCTTTGGCAAGTTTGGTGTCGCCAATCCTATTCATCCGGATGTCTTCCCTGGTGTGAGAAAGATGGAAGCCGAGGTAGTGGCAATGGTCTTGGGCATGTTCAACGCACCCGCCGACGCTGCAGGAGTCACGACCAGCGGAGGCACAGAATCAATCATCATGGCCGTCCTCAGCGCCAGAGAAAAGGCTCGCATTGAACGTGGTGTCACCAAGCCAGAGATCATCCTGCCCGAAACAGCGCACACTGCTTTCCGCAAGGCTGCCGCCTACTTCAAGATCACCGTCCACTACGTACCTTGCCCAGCACCAACCTACAAAGCCTCTGTCTCGCACGTCTCTCGCCTCTTGAACAGCAACACTATCCTCCTCGTTGGCTCTGCCCCAAACTTCCCCCACGGTATCATCGACGACATTCCTGGCCTGTCTCGCCTTGCTCTTCGCAGAAACATCCCTCTCCACGTCGACTGTTGTCTCGGCAGTTTCCTCGTCCCTTTCCTCGATCGCGCGGGCTACGACTCTGAGCCATTTGACTTCCGCGTTAATGGCGTAACTTCCATTTCATGCGACACCCACAAGTACGGCTTTGCTCCCAAAGGAAACAGCACATTGCTTTACCGCTCCTCTGCCCTGCGCAAGTACCAATACTTTATCAGTCCTGACTGGAGTGGAGGCGTCTATGCTTCGCCCTCGATGGCTGGCTCGAGGCCTGGCGCGCTGATTGCAGGCTGTTGGGCCAGTATGATGAGCGTAGGTGAACAAGGCTACATTACTTCTTGCCACAGCATCGTAGGCGCAGCAAAGAAGCTGGCAGAAGGCCTTCGCAGCCGAGACACCTTGCGCAACGATCTCTTCATCCTCGGCAAGCCTTTGGTTTCAGTCGTCGCCTTCTCCTCCGACACCCTCGATATCTACAACATTGCTGATGGCATGAGCGGCAAAGGATGGCATTTGAATGCTTTGCAATCACCGGCTGCCATCCATGTTGCCGTTACGTTGCCCATTGTGCCCGTGGTGGAGGACTTGCTTAACGACCTCGAAGCATGTGTCGAAGAGGAAAGAGAAAAGCAACGACAAGCCGCCGTGGATGGCAAGAGCAAGCCTCTCAAAAAGGGAGACGCGGCTGCTCTTTACGGAGTCGCTGGTGCTCTGCCAGATAAGAGTATTGTCGAAGACTTGGCTGCTGGCTTCTTGGATTGTCTTTACAAGGCTTGATACAGCAATTCTTCTTGACGAGGGAGTGGGAACAATATAAGGTCTCGGTTCTGCTTTGCATGGTGTTTTTGGCGAGCTATCACATTGCTATAGGTGTCTTTGAGCCATTCAATTCTCTTCTCCAATCGCACAAAATATACAAGCGTCATATGAGCATCTGGGCTCGTCCTGTCTGAGGGAAGATATCATGCAATCGTCAGAAACAACCTAGAACCAACCCCCACTGCTGATATTGCCATTACCCCAATTACCAGACCAATTTACAGGTTGGCCGGCTGTGGGATCTACAACTGCAGCATTGTCTTCGAGCCCGAATTGACGCACCAGCTGATCCCAGTTTTGCCAGTCGATGTCCGCCGCAGGGTCAAATGGTGAGAATCCAGGCGGCGTTGTGTTATTGTTGTTATTCAAGTTCATGTTGACATCGCCATTGGGTGTTCGTTGATTTGCCGCTTGATAATTATTGGTCGCTGTTGCTTGAGGAGAAGGTCCTTGATAAGGGGCACCATTAAAAGAGCCATAGCCGCGTTGCGAAGAGTTATTATTTGCAGATGTTCGCATGGGAATTGTGGTTTGATCCATGCTTTTTGTTGTTTCTGGCGCCAACAGCGAGATATCCATCGGGTCGTCACCGAGGACCACGGCTTCTATGCTTTTTGGCGAGTTCATGAGTTCTGTCGAGTCTAGGGGTTGGGTGCCGTATGCAGCAGGGCGCATGAAGCGAGACAGTTGTGCTGCACTGAGTGGTGCTCTGACCATGCGTGGTTGGGGCAGGACTGGAGACATTCCTGGCGGTGTTGCTTGCTTGATCGCTTCGTCTTTTCTGATGGCTTGCAGTCTCGCCATTCGAGCCTTGTCTAGGAGCTTCATTAGTGGTCTCCACAAGTGGCCGCTACGTGACTCCTCTTTGGGGGCTGCTTCTTTCCAGCTGGCCTGGATACATTTCTCGACCGAGGACCATGCTCGATTAACAAGGTCGCCACTCGTACGATGGCAGAGTTCGCCAAGCAGGAAAGCTAAGGCGTGCCATTGCATGTACGTCTTGAAGAGCCAACTCCACTTTTCTGTACGAGACTCGGTCTCCATGAGTAGTGAATACTCGATATTCTCAAGACTTGTGATGAACAACTTCTCTCGCGTTTCTTCGGAGAGACTCTTGCCGCCATCTTGTCTCTGGTAGGGATGATAACTTCGACATTGTTAGTTGTATGATTGACTGATCTCTCGCAAAAACTCACATCATCAGCCACATCTTACTCATCATCAGACGAGCGACTGTAGCGGTGACCCAGTACAGCGGAACCGACATGTCCACGTGTCGGAGATAACGTTCTTCGAGCCTCTTGTGACATTCATTGATCCATCGCTCCTTATCCTCAAGTGTGACTGATGCAAAGAAGTCGCCGCATTGTCTCGGTTCGCCAGGTGGGATATAATTCAGGCGGCGGAATGTGTTGGCGACTTCGAATCGGATGAGGCAGAACGACATGTCTGTACAACCCTGCCGCTCGTCAGGCAACTTGGCCATGGCAGGATACAGATCTTCATCGTTAATGTTGAGCGGCATCTTGGTGTCGAAGGCTTGCTCGGCTAGTACGCCCATTTAGCGCTCGAACCTGATGAAGCGACAGGAGATGTGAACTTACTGATAGTGGGATCGCTTCCATGATCCTCCGAAGCGCGTACATCTAGGATACATATCTGCCACCACAGACGTCTCCGCATTTCAATTTCGAAAGGAGGGAGGTTGAAATGTAGGCCATCTCGATGCACACCAAGAGTCTGAGCGATTCGAACGACGAGGCCAGTCAGTGTCCAGATTACGCGGGCATCGTTGTTTCTGCGCAAACATATCAAGAAAATCACGATTGCTTGCACCACCATCATCTCCTCTGTAGTAAGAAAATTTGCCCTTGCAAGAGCTTGCTCAACGCCAAATCGATAGCGTGACAGAAGAAGGCCTTTCTCCTCACCCAACTTGTTGAGGCAATCATCTTCGGAAAGACTGGTGGTAGCGCCATAGTATATTGCAAAGAGCAGGGCCTCGAAACTTTTGGACAGATTGGCGAGGTGGGAAGCAGATGCCAAAACGGTAGGCTCGATGGTAGGTATGTGAAGGACTTTGACAAGAGGATCCACGCGCTCCTTGTAAACATTCCAATATGCTTCGATCTGGCCAGCAATAGGATGCAGAGATAACAGATCGACATTTTGTGAGCTGAAACTAAAGATCCAGCCATGGTGCTGATCGGGCTGGGACTGGACTGGAGAAGGATCGTCGGCCTCGTCGTCAGTGTCGCGGTTCATTATACCTTTCAGATCCTCAACCTCGTTGCTGAGATTGGCCCAGAAGGAGTTGTTTACATATCTCGACCGACCTTCGTTGATGACCAGGCGACCAAATCTGGTTTCAAACTTGGCACTGCGAGACTCATCTACGTATTGGTTTTTTGCTTCCCATTGCTCATCTTCATTGCCGTGTTTGTTACTAAGTGTAGGATCGGGAGGGTTTGGGCATGTGCGGGCTGTATGGAATGTCGCGTCGTCGAGCCCAGGTATGCCTCTGTCAGAAAGACCAGCTTCTACGTGAGGGTCGGGCGGCGGATCGGGAAATGAATCAGGATTCGTAATGTCCACACCGAGGCCTTTGACGACGCCTTCGAGACGGCGTAGTCTATCGAGTAGTTCGGCATCGCGTGAGTCGCTGACTTTGCGAGGTTTACGGGGCGCTCTGCCTGGAGTGGGAAAGATACATTCAATGTGGGCGCGAGCGCAGTTGGAGCAAGGGTGCAGTTTGTCGCATTTGACCTTGCGCTTCCGGCATGTTACGCATGAGCGCGGATTTAGAAGGCGGCCGTGAGCATCCCGTAGCGGTGTTGGAGCCGTTCCCGAGGCTATGGATGACGACGAATGTGCTGTAGGCAGCGCAGGCGGTAGTGACGACGGCTGAGCCGAGACCGAGGGGAGACGCGATTGACCGGGCAGCGAGATCGAGTGCGACTGCGTTGGAGAGGGGCCCGGGTTATTGGACATGCTGCCAAAAGGTGGTGATTTGGGCATTCACAGCAGGCGCCTACGGATCAATCACCAAAGACCGAAGACCCCGATTGAGAATCCACTGACGCTTCGACCAGTGCGGGGTGCACACGCTCGAGCGTTTCCTGTCTGCCACCGCTCCAGATCAAGGGACCTCGACCCTGTAAGTCCTCGATTGCTCGCAGAAAGAGCGACATGTAAGCCATAGAAGCAGAACTGTCCAAGTACGTCTGACATAATGAGTGCTTCCATTGGCAACTGCACTAGCGCTACTTCTCCAAAGTGACGTGCGACTTTGTCCAGATGCGTTGCAAACTTCGACTTTAGCACGAAGGGCTTCGCGGCTCTAAGTTAAGCATACGAAGATACACTTCTCGAAGACATCATCACTTCAGCCCCTGAAGACAGACTTGTACTTTGACCGTCTCGCCCATCCGGTCAAAGAGGGATTCTTCAGCAGAGCAGCAGCGGACAGGAACTGTCAAGGCTGCACGTCAGGAGAGCGCAAGACTGAAACTGGGCGTGGATCCCTGGCGATCTGACAATGACTCGCGCGCTTGGAATATGTCACGGATCCGGTCAGCCCTCGTCCGCTGCCAACGGGAAGTAACTCGTACCGTTCCGCACCTGCCGCCGGTCTTTTTTCCTATGATGCCTATGAGCAAGTGTCTTGTCGTGTTCCTGGACAGCAGAGAAGAGCTGGATTCAAGAGGTCGGAGGTCGAAGCTGGGGGTTGATACCGGAGACATGGTCGTTCGGTGCATCGCGCTAGACGTCCAAGGCGGTGAGAATAGAAGCTCTAGAAAGACGGTGACGAGCTGGCGTTTCATGAGCAGCGAAGCTACGCACTACCGCAGAGCATACAGTAATAGAGTGCCATCTGATGCCAAAGCGTATCCTGCTCGCGTCATAGTCCAGCATAGACAGTCCGTGTGCTTCAGGAGTCGTCAAGTGGTGCATGTTGTTAGCAGTCGGCAAGTCAGTGGTTCTGCTCGAGGTGAATTGCTTCAGGTGAACATTTGCTTGCTTGTTTCGACGCTGCTCCACCACGGGCATCCGCAACACGCAACAGCATTTGACCTCGTCCCTCTACACCGCCATCATCCCCCGCCGACCGTGCCCGTGCGCCGTCGAGCTCTCTCAATTTCTTCCCAGGCTCTCACGTACCAAAGTACCTACTGTGCATCGTGTACTACCTTGAGCACGCGTGCTCGTTTCCTGCTTCGCTCCCTCCCCCCTCGTCGACGAGTGCCAGTGCCTGACCTGAACAATGCGTCGGCACCAACCTCCGTCCGCTTTGCCCTCTAACGATCCCCTTTCGCTGCTTCGCGCATACGACCACGAATCCAATCCCAGTCGCCCAGTTCGCTCCTCGCCGCTGACGGCCTCGACCATCCATGGCTTACCACTCGAGCTGACCGACCGCCTGCGCTCCTTTCCACTCTTCGCTTCGGCTCCAGACTCGTTCCTCGCCGCCATTGGCAAGTTCCTGCGCCCGCAGCTCTTCCAGCCACATGAGTACATTCTCACAGAAGGCGACGACGCCAAAGCCATGTACTGGCTGGTCCGCGGTTCGCTAAGAGTCACGTCAAGAGATGGAGAAAGCACATACGCAGAGCTCAAGCCCGGCACCTTCTTTGGTGAAATTGGCATTCTGATGGACATTCCGCGCACCGCCACCATCATTGCCCAACTGCGCTCGCTGGTCCTAAAGCTCAACAAGGAGGACCTGCAGAAGGTCCTTCCAGCATTTCCCACAGTCGAGCGAGCCATACGCGACGAGGCCACCGAACGTCTGTCCATCCTCGAACGCCTGAAGAAGGAACGCGTCACATTGCCCGCTACTTCGGGCTTGCGCAAGCGATCGCGTGACTTTATCGAGCGCGATGTCGATATGCAAGATGTAGGGCCACAGGACGATAGCAACAAGCGTCGCAAATCTCCTAGCCCCAGTCTTGCAGAGGCAGCTGCCAACAGTGCTTTGGGAAATGCCAACTTGACCGTCCGCCAGATTCTGCAAGAGCTGCCTCTGTTTGCGGGACTCCCTGCCGAGATTCTACATTTTCTAGGCGTCAACGCCCAGCCTTGTTCCTTCGGTCCATTCGTGGATATCATTACCCAAGGCTCGCAAGGCCGCGACGTCTTCTTCTTGGTGCGTGGAGAAGTCGAGGTCGTGACCGAGACGCCTGGCAACAAGACGCACGAGATGACGGGGGGGCTATTACCGGTGCAGCGTGTACGAGCCCGTCTCAAGCCTGGCCAATATTTTGGTGAGGTTACTAGTCTTTCTCTGGCGCCAAAAAGAACGGCCACGGTTCGCTCTATCAACGGTGTTGAATGTCTGCGTATCACAGGACAGGTCTTGGACGAGCTCTGGAAGAACTGGTCCTCGAATCTGCGCCAGCAGGTTGAACAAGAGGCTAAGCGGAGACTAAAAGAGGTTGAAGATACAGACATTATTCTGCCAGATGCCCCCTCTGCTGTCGATTCTCTCTCAGCACTGCCACCGGAGGACCAATGGAAGAAGAGCGTGCCCACAGTCACCTTCAGTAACACAGAACCTGAGAGCGCCATCGCGAGAGACATGTCTCCTGTCGCAGCTGAGCCCATGGATCCTGATCCTTTCTTCAGCATTGATATGGATAACGTGCGTGCGAAGTCGAGGAGGAGCTCTCTCGCGCCTCCGTCTCCAGAGCCCGTTATGCACGATACTACACATCGTCAACCCTCACCTCCTTCCGCAGGCCGTGCCCTCCCACCCTCTCCATTGAAACCAAGGTCTTCAGTCTCCTCTCTATCTCCTGCATCCGAAACTCGACGTCCTATCAGCCGGCGCCCTAGTGTGTTTGGCAGGCCATCTAGCCGTTCGGGAAGAGGCCCTCTGCCAGATTCGGTGCTTACTATGGTGTTCCAGTATCTCGATCTGCCCGATCTTATGCGCTTGAGACTGGTGTCGGCTCATTGGACCCGCCTCTTGACAACAAGCCCGGACATTATACAGGACCTTGACCTTTCGCGATACAACCGTCGCGTTACGGACTATGCCTTGAAAGAGGCTATCTGTCCCTTCGTAGGATCCCGTGCGCGCCATGTCAACATTAACAACTGTTTCCATGTGACCGACGACGGCTTTGCCGCGCTGGTTGAGTGTTGTGGCGAAAGCGTACGTAGCTGGAGGATGCGTAGTGTGTGGGACGTGACAGGACAGAGTATCCTGGATCTAGTAAACCGTGCAAAGCGCCTAGAGGATATCGATCTAAGCAATTGCCGGAAGGTTGGCGACAATCTCCTAGCACGAATCATAGGCTGGATCGTGCCACAACCACCACCTGGACACGCAGCACCTTTGCTACCGCCGGTAGCCTCCTCGTCTCGCAGACCCGCGATGAAACGCAATGCCAGCAGTACAGTGGTTCCACAAGCCGACCAACCTGCCCCAGGCACGGTAGTAGGAGCCGCAGGACTTAAGAAGTTGACACTGAGTTATTGCAAACATGTACAAGATCGGAGTATGGCGCATATAGCTGCACATGCAGCGAATCGACTCGAGAGCATTGATTTGACGCGTTGTACCTCGATTACGGATCAAGGATTCCAACACTGGGGACTATACAACTTTCCACGATTGCGCAAGCTTGTCCTGGCCGATTGCACATATCTGACCGATCAGGCGATCGTGGGCATCGCAAACGCCGCTCGAGGACTCAAAGAGCTGGATTTGGTATGTTCTCAATGCGCATTGCAACAATGCCGTGATCCTACTTTAAAGTTTATGACTAACATCCTTTTTCCCCTAGTCTTTCTGCTGTGCGCTTTCAGACACGGCGACTGAAGTTCTCTCGCTAGGCTTAACACATCTCACGCACCTTGATCTAGCCTTTTGTGGCTCGGCCGTCTCAGACTCAAGTCTCCGCTGCATTGGCCTGCATCTTTTGGAGCTGGAATACCTTTCGGTGCGTGGGTGCGTGCGAGTCACTGGTCAAGGTGTAGAGAGCGTCGTAGAGGGATGCCCTCATCTTTCGACCTTCGACGTCAGCCAATGCAAGAACCTTCTTCCATGGTTGCGATCCGGCGGCGTACAAGCAGTCAGACAGAGAGGCTGCAAAGCGAGATTCGAAGTCGTGGCCGATGGGTCATGGCGTGGTAGCGGAGAAGCATATAAGGGACTGCATTGCTCCATCTAAGGCGCTGGTATATCGAAGCATTTTCTGGGAAAGGATGTTTGGGTGATGTTTCGGGTATGATTGAGACACTGTAATGCGTTTTTAGCGATCCATGGCAGATGAGAGTTCTGACACATGATGGTCTTGTCGGACAGAGTTCCGTGTGCCTGACAATCAAAGGCTCTAAGAGGTGAGCGGTGGAAGAATGCCCCGAAGGATGCGGGGGAAGGTCCGAGGCCCACCTCGGTGGTTAGGTATGACGTTTTTGTTGATCACGAAATGTCCACGAGAGCACTCGCGCATGAGGTTGAACGTCATGACTCCCGCGATAGCAAGCAGATAACGAAGTAGTTGGCACTTCTCATCATTCTTCGGACACCATACAATCTCGTCACTAAACGGACAAGATGGCACTTACAGCGGACAAAGTTGTAAGTGAGCCCCCAGAGCTTCCCCAGATGGCTCCAATGTTCGGAGCTGTCCCAACCACCTGCCAGTCACAGATTGAAGGAGTAAGAAGCTAACATGAGCTTCTGATAGCTCCTCCACGGATACTGCTGGGGTACTGCCCTCTGGTATGGCTCAAGAGGACTCTGCCGTGTCTGGGACCCTCTGATGGTCATTGGCTGTACGTCCTCCAGCCCTTCGAGCTTTGATACCGAGAAATCACCTAACGCACCTCTAGGGTTCCGTCCTCCTGTAGAAAAACACCTGAAGCCTACCGGTAAGCAACCCACGCCCTCAGCAGCTGCGGCGGCAAGACAAGCACAAGACTGAGAACATACAGACCTCGAGTTGTACAACGTACGCACCGATGGCTGGGGTCTCATCTCCCAAGCTGTTGCCCTGGGCGTCCTCTCCCGTGGCTACTCCAAGGGCGGCATCAGCAGAACCTACTCGAGCGCCTTCGTTGCCGTCTCCATCTTTCACCACATCACAACCATGTTTGGTGCCTGGCAACACTACAAGCTGGACAGTCACTACACTAAGGCCATGTCGATCGGTGTCTGGTTTAACGCCTTCTTGACAGCAGTCGGTGGTGTCGTCTTGGGAGGCCTCAACAACGATTCTATCGCTAGAACCAAGCTTGCATAAATTGTTTCGTACCATTTCGTGTCGGAAACCGTGGAATGATTCGGGACCCCTAAATACTGGATATGACGTGGATATAGGATTATGAGGCATGCACAAAGGCAGATGACGATGCGGAAGAGCTTATAGTACTCACATGAACAATGCGTGGATATGCCAGGATCGCGCTTGGAAAGTGGCACACTCTGCCAGTACATCAACAATAGAGCTGATTGTCTCTACTCAACAGGTTCTCTGACCATCTCCAGGTGTCTGGTTTTGAATGTGTCTTGTTCTGATACTTTTAGGAAGCTGACATAAGAGAAAAGGCTTGGCGCTCCCAAATGTGAATTCCATGGCTGTGGCTTCTCTCCAACACAACGTTGCGCACTATCCTCCAACTATCTGCAAATGCTTTACGCATCAACTGACGTATGTGTGTACAGCCCAGTCGTAGTCTAACATGCACCTGATAGAGCAAATCGCGAGCGCCGGTCCACTGCCGGCAGTGAACACGGTTGTCAACGGCCGCCATGGCCACATCTGGAGCCCATAACGTCTTTATTTATACCGTTTCTCGCCAGACCAAGGCATTTTTGAACCCGCGCTATCGACAAGGCGTATTGATAGGGTAGTTCTTTTGGTAGGGCAGTGAGCAGCAAAGAGGTTGTAAGACATGAATATTCCAAACGTGGTTCTAACCTTCTGAACCAACGGCATTCTTCTTTGGAAGGGGTTCAGAGCCTTTTATGATCCGCCCTACAGCCAATAATGGGACATGTATATATGGGTATTGTCCTCCAGTCCCCGGTTTAATATCCTTCTCTCGGTCACATTCTTTCCAATACCACTTCCGTCTCACACCTTCTTTCGCAAACGTCGATCTTTCATCGCGATACTCAACCTAGTCCTTTAATATGCATCTCATCAACACACTCCTTCTCGGTGCCGGTGCTGCCTCGATGGCCAGCGCAGCCACCACGCCTCAATACTTCACCCTCGGCACTCTAAACTCCAACACCCCCAGCGGCATCGAGACACCCGCCTACTCGACCATCACCTTCCCCATCACCGACTCCAAGACCAAAGCCTCGACCACCTGCACCCTGCAATGGGACTGGACCAAGAAGCTCACCACCTCATGGACACCCTGCAAAGACACTGCCTTTTCCGTCAGAGTCTCCAACTACAAGACCATGACGGATTTCAAGCTGGACTTGCAGCATCAGTACAACACCAAGACTGGCAAGAAGTGTGTCAACCCTAATGGTACTGGGTGTACTACTACCCTGGCTTCGACTACGGTTTCGAAGTCTGCGGTCAGCTTTCAGAGTTATTGTGGTGCTTCGGGTGCTTGTGGTGCTGTTGGGAAAGCGGGTATGCAGATTGCTGTGTCGTCGTCCAAGACTGGTACTCAGAAGTAGTCAATGGTTAGGCCTTGTGATTACAGTGGTCGCCTCTTTGGAGGATACCCTCCTGTTTTCATTTTGGGTGTGGAGCATTATTCGTTGGTGGTCAGCCGAGCGTGTTTACGATATACTTGAACAATTCTTCACTTTCGCTCCAAGCACTGATTGACACCCTCTGGCTCCTAAGACATCACATATAAGCCTTGTGTGCACACCGAACACTCTCGACCAATCTAAACAAACAGCCCAATGGCTTTGGAAAAGAGTCACGACTTACATTAGGGACAAGGTCAAAATATGACCAGGGTCATCCATCTAGCAAAAAATGATGTCAACGCGATCGCGACACGAGCACTCGTGAACCATACTGCATCATGCAACCTGCACGAGCGACCAAGCGACACACGAAACCCTCTCAACCACGGTACACATGCTATAACAGACACACCCTATCAACACCAGCAAGCACAAACCACAGCGCCTAAACCCTCCAAGCCACGAAACAAACAACAAGAAGGATCCAACCACGCCGCTTGCCAAAAACCCACCACTTCCTCCTCACCATCACCACAGAACAAGACAAAAAAAAAACACAAATGGCAGAACCAACCTCCCGCCCCCTCGCCACCGCAAAACCACGCCTTTCCTCCGGCGCAAACGCCTCTCCAGCCGATAAACCAAAAGAGCCAGATCTCCCCTATGAAGAGCGAGAAATACGCAACCGCGCCGCCCGCGTCCTAGAAGATGAAGAAATGCTGCTCTTGCTGAGTAGACAAAGACACGAGGTAGGTGAATCAAGAATCTGACATCACTTTCACTCTTCTTCTTCTTTTGCGGCAAAAAATGGACCGAAAAACAAACAACAAAAGATGCTTGCTGTGTGAGAATCGATCAAGACCAAGAAAGAAAGCAACAAGATGAGAGCGCTGGCTGATGGGTGAGCTGTTGCGTCATGAACGTATAGTCTGTACTCCAGACCCGAATCTATTGCGAAGCCAGAGCGGCGGGATTGAAAGACGAGACGCTGAAATTCGACTATACCATGGATGTGAGCGAAGAGACCAACAAGTCAAGCACGAAGAGTCCGGCTACAAAAGGCACTGCGCGTGTGGTGTCTGGATCGAGCAAAACCCCTGGTTCGCCGTTGAGCAACAAGAGAGACAAGGATCGAGGACGGGATGGAGGAAGGAGGAGCACTGGCTCTGCCAGGTGAAAGGATGATGGGAAGACACATGTACGTTTTCTTTGGATTTCATGATACCCCCCTGTTTGCTTTGTTGCTATGATATAAACGGTATATGCTTTCGTAAACACGTTGCTGTTTCCGAGTTGCTGTCAATGAAGACGTCTAGATATATATTTCCAGCCATGACTGCAAGTCCTCTCATCCCACCAAGGCAGCCTTTCCGCCACCATACTTTCCTTGCGGTCCGTCAAGATGCGCATCCAATACAGCACAAACACCGCCCTTGACTGCTTCGATCGCTTCAGGAAGCATCTTCGCCAACTCTTCGACAGTACCGGCATGGCCGGCCCAGCACTTGCCACCCGACGATGCCTTTGCAATACCTGAGTAGTCAGGCGTGGGTGCGAATGAGATATTGAGCTCTTCATTTGAAACCTTGCTGCCCTCGCCGTCTGGATGTACCAGAAGGAGCGACTTGCGTGGTGCATTCCAACCTGTTTGCTGTCAGCGGATGTTCATGAGGGCCATAACGTCACGCATCGTTACCTTTGTTGTTGAGCACGACTGTGAGGATGGGGATGTTGTAGCGTTGAGCGATCCAGTATACCGATCCTGGCACACTGAAGAGATATGTGCCATCGCCAACAATTTGGACCACGAACTTCCCTTTGCCACCATTCTCAAAGTCGGTCGCGAGCTTGATTCCCAGAGCACCGCCACCTGACCATCCAAGTCCACCGCCGCCACAATTGATCCAAGAACCTGGGAAAGTGGCCTGGATCTGGTCTGCAACAAATGCTGTGTTCGTTACCGCCTCGATGGCCCAGATGGTATCTGGGGGACACGCCTTGCGCAATTGATGGACCAAGTACGAACATCCGTATGTACCATCTTCACCAGGCTTTGCTTGGTCTGAGATCGTTTGCAAACGTTGCTTGTGAGAGTCTTGGAGTTTGGTCCATCTCTCATCGAACTTGCTGCTTGTGATCTCGCTTTCGCATTTGGTCTTCAAATACTCGGTGATCTGGGTCACAGCAGTCTCGGAGTGTGCACGGTATCTGGCCAAGGCGTTTATGTAGAACACTGGCATCTGCTGTTTTAGAGGATCGACGTCGATGTGGATGATCTTGGCGCTGTCTTTGGGTTTGCACTGGGTCGGAATCCAAGGGACATCACAATCCAGCACTATGATCACATCTGCGGTTTTGATATTGTCTTCGATGCCGTATCTTAGACCTAGCCATGCTGGGTGGTCGGCAGGGAAGCACATATCGCTACCGCCAGTATCCAAGACTTTGAGTCCTTTGACGGTATTAGCGAGCTCGACAAGCGCTCCGACAGCGTTATGGTTGCGTCCGCTGTAGCCAGTGATGACCAGGGGTGATTCGGCTTCCACCAAGAGTCGAGCCACATTCTCTGTCTGCTTCGGCGTCAAGGCGCTCGGCTCCACTGCAGTCCAGTAGCGTTGATCGAGCTTGTACGGTTCGATGTCTTCTTCCATGGCCTCTCGAGCACCAACCAGATATACCGGACCTCTTGGCTCGCTTGTAGCAAAGGCCAAGGCTCTGTTGACTAGTTGCTTGACGTTGGCTCCACGCTTGATCTCTCCAGTGTAGCGACAGTACTGTGCAACGATTTGCTTCTGATCCGGAACATCTTGGATCCAATGGATGTATTCGGTTCTTGAGCCACGATACTCGCCTTCGATCGTGTATGGCGAAAGTCCAGCAAAGATGAGAACGGGTGCTCTTCCGCAAGAAGCATTGTGGACTGCAGCACCAAGGCCCTGAGTTCCTACATCGACATGGACGATGACACATTGAGGCTTGTTGGTAAGTCTTGCATATCCATCAGCCAGACTGAGAGCGACCATCTGAGAAACATCAGCATGGGTTCAAGCTGAGAAATGCACTATGTTTGTACCTCATTAGGACAAGTGATAATTCGTGGAAAGTTTCCATTCTTCTCGTTCTGTCCCTTGACGATTGCTTCGATGATGCTGGGATGGTCTGAGCCCAGATTGACGAAGCAATGCGTGATGCCGGCCTGAATTCATTTGATCAGTATCGAGGAGATGTTTGCATGAATTGATAGACGATACCTCGTATACAGCCTCAAAGAAGGCGAAGGACGCGGTATATACCCTGCTGCTGTCAGCCGAGATGCATGTATAAGGCGCTTGGCTGCATACATGGTGTCGTATTCAGGAACCGGTGACACGAGTGATCTCAATCACGCGAACTGGTAACCACACAACTGTCAATACCAAACAAAGTCGCAGCTCCAGAGATGAAGGGAAGCAATCAAGTAGATGGCCGTCTGGTGTGCAACATTGACCCCGCTCGGCAAAGCATCACGGCCAACTTCGGACCCCACTTTCTACATTCATCCTTCGGCCTCAGGCAGGAACGATCAAGGGCGACCTGGTAACAACGAATGTCTTGTTTTTCAAATTATTTACACCGAATAGTTCCATCGTCTAGCAACAATTTCCACCATCGCACCTATCCGCTTCTTACTCTCCTCACATCCACAATTTATTCTACAACGAGTCCAGTTTGTTCAAGCCTGTTCAAGCCTATTCCTCGTCCAGCAAGACTTCTCTCAACCACTCGACATTATTGCGAGACTTTATCACCAATCTCACACAAACGTGCCGAGCTATTCCATATTCTCTAGGAAGAAGGACCAGAGACGCTGGAGCTGCGTCCAGCTCTGTTCGCATTCAGCTCTTCCTCGAAGTCATGGACTTTACCAAGGCGAGCTGCAGGCAGCCATTTGTCCTCAGGCATGAACCACCAAGAGAGTAGAGCAAAGATGGTGATTGCACCAAAGATGACAGGTGAGTAGTTGAAGTTGGGACCAGTAACTGGGAATTCGAGAGGAGAAAACAAGACTGCGGCCAGGTAGAGGTTCCAGATAAGAGCAATGAAGTTCAGAGGACGAGACCAGCGACCAAGAGACCAGGGAGCATTCTTGAACTCTCCCGGTGTCAGGAAAGTGCGGCCAAAGCAGATCAATGCATATGCTGTAATGGTGGGAACACCTGCAGCAGAGACCAGCGACGCGAATGCGGTAGCAGAAGGAAGGATAGAGCAAAGCAACACTGCAGCAACGACCAACATGACAGTGACTGCGTTTCTTGGCTCTTTGTTGGCAGAGACAGCAGAGATCCAACCTGAGAATGGCAAAACGCCATCACGTGCGACGGCCCAAATCAGACGAGATGAGGCGACTCCACTGACAGTGGTGTTGAAGAACAGACCAAGAATGCAAACGACGTTCATGACAAGGTGACCTCCTTTGCCCATAGCTTGCGCGTAGATGCCGACAAAAGGTTGAGGGTAGTCAAAATTGAACTTGCTGAGGTCTGGGCAACAGAACAAGAATAGGATAACCATAGGGAAACCCATCAAGGCAGAGACGAGAGCAGATGTGAAGATACCTTTGGCTGCGACAACATTTGCGTTCTGAGTCTCCTCAGAGATGTGACCGCTTGCTTCGAAACCAACAAGAATGCCTGCAGTGACGTAGTAAGACAACATCCAGTTCCAGACTGGTGGAGCACCTGTGAGATTCTCCGTGGCTGTGAATGCGAACTTGGCCGACTGGAAACCATAAGTCTGAGAGACTGCAATAGGGAACCAGATGATGTTCAAGATGAAGTCGAGGCAGATTAAGCCAGAAGCAATCCTGAAGATCCACTTGTAGGTTTTGGGGTTGAGGTAGTTCATGCCAATGGCGAGGAAAAGGATGCCTTCGGATACGGCCCATTGTACTGCGCGGAATTTGATATCACCAGTGTCCGTAATGAGAGAGGTGACACCGAAGACCGGAAGCTCGGACAGAATAAAGTTGGCAGTACTCTGGCAAAGCGAAGCCACGAAGGTTGTCCATGCCGTACACGACCACCACGCAACGATGAAGCCGAAGAGTCTGGCGTACTTGGGACCGCCAGCTTCTGCGGCCCAGAAGTAGATCGAGCCAGCTGCGGGAAGGGCGGAGCAGATCTCAGCCAGGACAGCGGCAGTGATCATGGTGAATACCATAGTGACAAGGTACGAGGACCTGGACTGGTCAGTAATCGAGCCTTTGATGTGTCGTCGTAGCGGGTGCTTAGGATGCGAGCTTACCAGTAGGCTGCAGGACCTCCAGCTTCGACACCGATATAGAATGTTGCTCGGATGCCACCGATAACATACATTGCAGCTGCATAACCGTTAGACGGGCTTGCCGATGGAGTATAGAAAGTGCGTTACCAAAGCTGGCGGAAAAACTCTCTGCGAAGTTCCATTGGCGGTGCAAAGTCTGGCTGGTTGTTAGAGGTCTGCTTCTTGATACATTCTGACAGAGGCACTCACTTGCTTATAGCCGAGCGCATTCTGCCCTGTATTAGGTCAAATGTTCTCCGACATACGGAAAGGGGAATCAAGAAAGGCCGATTCGATAGTCTATGCATCTCCTTACGCGTCTATGAAGACGATCAAGTTCGTGCGGTTCTTCTCAACCTGATGCCATCCCAATGCCTACAAGAGGCAGAGGGTGGATCAGATGCCCGCGTGCAGTGACTTTGTTGCTGGATTGTCGTTGTGGAACCGATTGATTTTCTTGGCCTAACTCACCTGTGGCCATTATGCGCGTTTGGAGGATGCTTGTTTGACTCATCTGTTTCGTCCATTCGAGATTCCGACCATCTCATACCAGGTAGCGTTCGTCAGAGTCCATGCTCGAGGTTTCGGCAAGGTCGGATTGCAGATGGTTCTTAGGTTCTGCACCGCTGCCGCGATGCTTCATTTGGGTCGACATGCTGAGAGTTGAATAGGAACTGAGTCAGATTAACGAACTGAGGAAGCGATGTTGGGAGGAGACAGCGGGTGGTGGGAACGGCTCAGTCACATCATATTATATTTTTTCCTTCTGCCTTCATGACCACACACTTTCCACCATCGGCCCGCTGTCCACTCGAGGCCGAGGTCAGATGATCCTTCCCTCAACACCAAGCCACAATAAACATCTTCCTCGCCAAACACCGAAAATGCTTGTCTGAGTTGACACCGCATCATATGCTTCTCGTTGTCCATCTTGCCTATTCTTTTTGGCTATGCGACGATTGTTCTGTGGGTGCAAGACACGGACGAAATTGCGACGGGTTATGACGACTGCCGTTAAACTTCCATGAATTCCAGCCACGAACCGCGACTCCCGGACGGACGCGGTACTGTACTTCTCAGCTGGGCGCGTCCAGTATTTCCTTCTTTTGCCATCTATTCGTTGTGAGGGTGCGCATGTGAAAGCCCGACATTTTCTTGTCGTCCCCGTACAACATCTATCATCAATACTATGCTTATCAGTCTCAAGGACACGAAACACCGATCATAACAACGTCGACATACCGATCCTCTGGGAGGCCTTTTTCAAATCTCCCGCCACACATACTACATACTCAAGGATGTCTACAATCAGGGTGTTATAGAACCCGTCAGTATCTTATACCATCATGAGTGAGCAACGCGGCTCGAGTGCCTTCGAAGGTTCCTCAGACTGTACTGGTCTCTCGGAGAATCAACATACCGAATCCGAGAGGAGACCGTCATGGCGTGGCCGAGATTCAGAAAGCCCTGGTCTACGACGCAAATCTTCAGAAAGAAGAAGGTCATTCGAGAGAGCTCCAGACCATAAACACTGGTGGAAGTTCACGCTGAGATCTTGGGATGATGACCAAAAACAGGATTGGTGGTTCGCTGGCACTGCAATCCCACTCCTCGCTGCGGCTATGGGTACGTGTGTGTAACAGCCGTGCATCGGTTTGCATCTCGTCTTGATTGTTATGCTGAACAGTCAACAATGTGAAGGTTGACTCTTCATCATCATTATGGACAGCAGCTCGCGTTAGGTCGAAGTACGAACACCCGCTAACGTCGTATGAAGGTCCTCTCGCAAACGTTCTATCTATTGCAGCCTTAGTCACGCCGTGGAGAATGTGTCTGCTTGATGGAGTTGATGCAGAAACCTGTCCATGGAACGGGTCTAGTGAGCTGCTTGCAGACCTCGACGGCCACACCTTTGCAGATCCCCACTGGTGTTACGCGCTCAACATATTCTCGCTCGCACTAGGCTTCGCAGGAAACGTCTTCCTACTATTCAACTTCACGAATCGTATCAGATACATCATTGCGCTTCCCCTGACTATTGTCCTGTGGTATGCCGCAACTGCAATTGTAAGGGGTCGCAAGCCCAGCCTCTAGGATCAATTTATACTGACCTCTACAGTTGATTGGTATCGAAGCATCCATGGACCAGTACGTGCCGCCTCAGCGGCCGCAACAAAGCTATACGCAAGGCTTTTGGTATGCCGTTATTGCTGCAATCTTCTATTTGATTTGCTCGATGCTGCTCATGGTCAACATGCTGGGGTACTTTCTTGGGCATTACCCACAACGATTTAATCTCACAGACTCCCATCGTACGCTTATCCTGCAAACCATGCTGTTCTTCGTGTGGCTCGCTGGAGGCGCTGGCGTGTTCTCGCTGGTAGAGAGCAAGTACGGACAGGATCTATTCAATTGGTCCTACGTTAATGCACTGTACTTCTGTCAGGTGACTGTACTGACCATCGGCTTCGGTGACTTGTATGCAACAAGCAACATTGGCCGAGGCCTAATCATGCCTTACGCCGTGGGAGGTATCATCATGCTTGGTCTGATAGTGACCAGTCTTACAACATTTGCGGCCGAGCTTGGGGAAGACAACATAGTCAAGAAGCATATTGAGAGGAGCCGTACTCGGACGATTGGGAGGTCGTTCACGAGTTCGATTGAGCTTAGAGAACGCGAAGAACTAGCGATGGGCCTGAGACCGACAATTTCAAGGCCTTTCGATCCGGTGAATCGCAGTATTGTGTTTGCAGAAGATGCTACACAATCAAAAGACAACGATTCGAGCCCTGAGCAAGGAGCTTTTAGCGCCCTAAGACACACTGCAACACTACCCCTGACCGTGCTTCGGCCAGCTCGTAAGCCTCATCTCTTACTTCTTCGCGAAGAGAAAGATCGCTTCAACGCGATGCGACGCATACAACAGAAGACTAAAAAATGGAAGAAATGGTCTGGTCTTTGTATTTCGGTCTCAGCATTCTCCATCCTTTGGTGCATTGGTGCCTTGATCTTCTGGATCGCCGAGCGCCGTGTCCAGGGCATCACCTACTTTCAGTCGCTCTACCTCTGCTGGGTCTCACTTCTTACAATCGGATATGGCGACCTCGCTCCGAAATCCAACGCTGGGCGTCCTTTCTTCGTGGTCTGGAGTCTTGTTGCTGTCCCGACAATGACGCTTCTAGTCGCCGACATGTCGACCACCATCGTCAACAGCTTCAACCAAGGCACTTTCCGCCTAGCCGACTTTACCATCTTACCCAAACACGGCATCTGGCGCACATGGTTAGAAAAACACAAGGAGCGCAAAGCCATCCAGCGCCGCCTGGAACGAGGCTTTGAGACTGGAGTCGCAGAGGACGAACCCACCATCGACAATCTAGCCAAAGAAGAGGGCAGCAAAGCACCCAGCGATGGCGAGCTGGCTAGGAGGTTAGCACACGCCATCCAAAACGTAGCCCAAGACTTGAAGCAAGATCCACCACGATCCTACACTTACGAAGAGTGGGTAAAGTTCACACAGTTGATCCGCTTCACAGCCATAGGAGACAGAGGTGAAGGCGGTAATAGGTATGAAGCAGATGAAGATGGCATGATCGAGTGGGATTGGATCGGCGAGCAAAGTCCGCTCATGGCGCAGCAAAGTGAAGCGGCATTTGTGCTGGACAGATTGTGTGAGAGTATGACGAGATATGTCAGAAAGATGCAAGCCATTCACCGCCGCGAAGGTGTTGGACAGAAAGAAGAAGACCGAGATATAAAGAGGCAATCGCGTGAAGTTGACGAGATCAATGAGGAGATTGCGGAAGCTTGATGTTGATGCCACAAGGCCAGAGGAAAGACCTACCAACAATCTTCATCGAGGCAACAGCAGCAACTGAGTGGAAAAGCCAAGCCGCACTCTTGGTCTATTGCTCTTTCCGATTTATCACCGAGCGAGCTTGTGAATCGGAGCGAAGATCCATCAGCTGTCAGGAAGGAACAATCAAGTCGCAGAATAGGGAAGTGCAGTCGGACACAATCCAAAGGAAAGAGTGCTGTGAATCACTGGGTCACAGAGAAATCGATCCACGTTGAAGTGCAAGAAGGAGGTATAGAGGAAGAGTAGAGCAAACTTGCTCTCGGCTCAACACCAACAACAAGACACAGCATGACCGACACCATGAGATTGAAAAATCGCAAGGTCGAGCCATATATACTGGAAAGACAGCCGCTTCGTCAACGCTTTCCAGCACCACCACACCTCAAAACCAAGATGCTCCCACCTTTCGCGCGGGACTGAAAATGAAACCACCAAACCTCCTCCTCAAGGACCTCAAGATTGGCAAAACAAATCCCCGCTACTACGACTCAGTCGTCAAGAGCCCATCCGCGTGGAAAGAAAGCCACCAGTTTACTAGTTTCATTTCGGGTGTCGAGGAGGTGGGAGCGTCCATGGCTCTAAGTATTGGCGATGGCGAGAATCGAACCAAGGGCCTTGAGATGCCAGCGGGGATCGCCAACTATGAAGTTGGCGCAGGACCGGTGGGCCAACCACCGCTTGGCGGTAAAGCGACGGTGGCTATGTGATTGAGGTGATGGTGTTGGTATATGAGGCGAGTAAATGAGTGCGTGGGTAATCTAATTTGCTGGTTTTGGATGTCTTGAGCTTGTTGTTTGGAACTCAAGGGGGTCTCACGATAGACATCATAGAGAATTGTCAGGGATGACGATCTTTCAACAATCAACAACAGATACGCAATTCACAAGGAATTTCCATCTTTTTGTTTTGGTTGCCAGTAAATTGCCATGTGTTCAAAGACATCGAACTACTGTGCTCTCAACTCAGCACACAAGAGATGATCCATGAACATATATCACTCTCCAACAGATAGCCAAAACGTTGAACAGCAAGCCAACTCCATAACTTCTTTCAGACAAAACATCAAGGCAAAACAAATGAGAAAAAAGAACCAAAGCTCCAAGATCAAACAACGGCAATACGTGTAAACTCAAACAGAAGGAATTCTCCAGAAAAACACCACAAGCAGACCAGATAGCAAGAAGAAAGCAGGTGTGAAGATATCCTTGGCTGGGTACTCTGTGGCTCCCCGAGGTCTTGCGGATACACAAGTGGTGAGGAACCAATCCTGTTCGGTCGACTGTATGGATTTAGCAATCTTGTTGTGTGAAGGGAGCAGACCTAGCCAGAAAGGAAATTGCTTGACAGAAGTATTCGAGTGTGTGGTCGAATTTACTTCTACTTGCCTTTGCCCTTGTTGTTCTGGTTGTTGTTAGGAGGGGTTTCTACTGACCTGGTTGTTCTGTTGTGCTCTCTGGGCAGCCAGCTCTCTTTCAGCGGCCTTTCTTTCGCCTTCACAGCTCAGGCAAAGCTGGTAAGTTTGATGAGGGAGGTTGTGGATTGGGCACACAAAAGTGTGGGCGGCGCAGCGACGGATGGGTTGATTGACCATTCTGCAATTACCACGGTTGCGTTGTGAGCAGTGATGATTGTCACGTCCTCTACCACCTCTAGGCATGTTTGGAGTTTTGCCGATGTGGACTGGGTGGATGATGAAGAAAGAGGTAGGTTGGTCGTGTGGTATTTGGTCTTGTTGATTGATGTTGCTCTGGAGTTTTCTGATGAGATTGGCAAAACATGCAGGTTCGGAGGCCCTTATGTATCTTTCCCTCATCAATGTCGAGTGCAATGCATCAAAGCAAGTACCTGAAAGACACGGTAGGTCGTCAGGAGGCCTTCATGTCTACGACAAAGACGACTAGAGTAGATTCAAGAGAAACGCTGCCACTCCTAGACCAAATCAAAGAAGGGTGTCTTGCCAACAAAGCCTACATACTCGCTCTGTAAAGAAGAAGGAATTGGCACAAAAGACACTTTGTCTCAAAAAAGCTGGGACGTGAAAGTAGACAGGGTTGCGAGGGGGCTGAGCTTGAAGATAACTTTCTTACCAACACCAAAGGCTCGAAGAGAGATCTTTCGAGACACTCACGATACTTCCATGCTCGCAATATTGACTGTGGTTGTTTGAGCCTAATGGGTTTCCACGTCCGGATGAAGTGCACGTCAGGAGAAGACGAGACAGGTCTCGAGTGCTTGAGACATATCGAGGATTATTTGCGGCATAGTCAGTCTGTTCGCTATACACTCTGATCGAGCAAAACAAAAACACGAGCTGTTGAGATATACACGGTGGGTATCTTCATCATGTTCAAAGTGGACTTATGTTTCCAGTATTTAGAAATAGAAATAGGAACGCTGAGTACCCATCCGTTCTGTTGGGCGAATGAAAATCTCTACACAATGACACATGAGAGGATACTCGAATACTAGTACCAGTAAGATGGGATCCTATCTAAGGAATAATCAAGTATGTAAGACACGATATTCCGAGCAAAAGACAACACCGATAAACCTCAAGTACTATCTTGGATGGCTACGACTCCAAAACTGCGTAAGGAAAAAAGAACATGAAACCTAGAACAAAAATACAAAGGAAAGAAATGTGTAGCAAAGAAAAGTCAGAAGTGGGAATAGAGCGCCAGACAAGGAGATAATCGTCAGGAAGATGAGTCAAGAGCAAGGAGAGGAGAGCATAGCCACTTCTAAAACTCTCCGAAAATTTCGAAGTCCGGTGGTTGCAGATATCTAGATGCCAGATGTGTTCGTCAGCGAAAGAGTCATGTGCAGGACTCTTCCCGGACGATGAGCATAAACCAGAGGTCTTATTGACAGCAGAGGCGAAGAGTATGTGGAGTCAAGTATGAAGTCCAGCTCCCTTGAACCAGGACTCGAAACCAGTGTTGACCGGTATCGAGCTATCGAGTTTTTGAAGATACCCAAGCCGTGCAGGGTGGTGTCGAAGATGGCCTACCTGGACTGTCCGCCAGTAGTAGACGGTTTAGCATGAGAACAGTTCTTCTCACACTTACAGCAAGGCTCACGCTTGAGGTGCGGCCATTCATGCTCAGAACAGACGATCTGATGCATCGGACAGTAGTAAACACCAAGGATCTTGACGGGCTTGCGGCAGTTTTTACCGCCACGACGGCTTCCAGGACAATGATGCATCTTAGGTATGTTGTTGTTGTCAAGAATATTAGCTGAAGTGGGTTGAAAGTGGTTGGGAGTCAGGTAGATGTTGATAATACTTATCGTCGATTGATGTTGCTGGAAGGATGATTGTTCGAGGCTTGCTGGTGAGGATGGATATTGAAGACGAAGAGCCGGTCATTATGTATACTTCTCAACATCCATACTCAGCCATATCAAGAACAAAGGCATAAAAGATTCATGGTATGCAAAGGTATCTTCGAAACCCTCGACAAAGATAGATTCGAAAATACACAATGATTCATCCTCTTCCAACAAAGCTGGCGAGTCTAATAACAATGGTGTTATTGGTTGAACAAGGAGGTATGAAAGCAGTGGCCGAGTCGTAGAGTAGAACGTCTCGCCAAGCGCGTTCAGGGGCTCGAGGAGGGACCTCTTCATAATATCGATTAGCTTCCATAATGGAGTCAGTTTTGGTGCCAGGTGGTGAGCATGCCTCAGGAGAGCAGCACATTGCAGATTGAGATGATTCGTGAGTCGAGACAGGATGAGACGGGCCTCGAGCTTTCCGAGACATGTCGGACGTTTTCTATAATCTGATTCGTTCTCGATATAGCTTTGATCGACGCTGGATCGTTGAAGAGCTATCCATAATATGTGATTCTGGAACGCGGCATAGTTGTGACTTTAAAGGTAGGGCAGAGCCGAGCAATCGCGAGCCTATCAAAGTCTGCTGATGTTAGCATGGGATTTGGTGGTCGTTCCTTCTTTTCTCAGCCACTCAAAACGGCACTGGCTAGATGTACGTCTTTTCCACCTCTTGGAAACGGCGTGTAAATTGTATTTGCAAGGAAAATTTCATTCTTTTGGGGGGGTCGTACGCTAAATCGCAACGAGTCTCATGGGCAGTCCCTTGGCCATGTGTAGATTTGGCGTTCAGCAAATGATGCCTCCTTCCGCCTCGGCGCGTGTCCTCTTCTTCTCATCCCCGTGCGACGCTTCCCAAACTCTATCGCCATGTCTAACCCAAACCCGAAGACTCGATATGCATGCAGCGCTGTGCTCCTTCTTTTTGCGTGACGATCGAACTCCAGACGCCGGAAGCAGAGGGGTGGGTGGCTGCGTCGTGTGCGAAGAAAAAAAGGATCAAAACGTGGTTGGCGGAAGAATTTACTCGTCGACGGCAACAATGCCATCCTCTTCGCTCTCGTCCTCGTCGCCGCTGACTTCCTGGTTCTCGCGCTCGCGCTTGTCCATGAGGGCCTGGAGCTCGGCATCGTCGTTTTCGGTGACAGCCTTGGGGGCCATCTTGACGGAGCAGGTACCGCCAGCTGCGGTGATGGTCTTGGTGACCTCCTGGATGGCTTCCTCGAGGACAGTGATACCGATGGTCTTGTCGAGGGTTTGCGAGGTGAGGACGTAGAGAGGGGGAGAGACGAGCTTAACCTTGACCTGGGTGTCTTCGGTGTTGCGGGCCTCAGCCTGGCGCAGGGCGGTCTTGACGGCGTCGATTCCCTCGTAGCCGAAGCAGGTGACTTCGATATCGGCACGGACCTTTGTGGGCTGGGGTGTCAGGCGCTTGCCAATGTATGAGATGAGCTCCTCCTTGATGACGTTGTTGGCAAACTCGACCTCGTCCCAAACCGTCTTGCTGCGTTGTGTAAGTGAATGGTTCATGCATAGGAGGCGGTAGCGGCGTACTTTGAGATGGAGATTCTGAAGGCGTCGAGACTCGAGCCGTACTTCTTGTCCAGCGGCCAGCCAATGCTCTTGTACAGGTCCTCCATGGGTGTGCTGGTCTTCTCGGCGACGTGGCGCATGATGGAGTGGACCATCTTGGCCTTGTTGTAGCGGTCCTCGCACTTGAGCACATCCTCGGGCGAGACTCTACGCTTGGACAAATCAATGTAACCCTTCTCCTTGTCGACTCTCAGCACCACGACGACCTCGTTTCTTCCGACGCGGATGAGTTTCTGGATGGATCTGATACGTCTTCTGGACAGCTCGCTGAGCAAGATCATGCCGTCAATGTTGTCGTACTCGAGCAGCTTAACACTGGAGGTCTGGCGTCAGTCGTTTGCCTGGGAGTGCGCTGGCTGGCAGGTCGGACTCACTATGCGCCCATCTCAGCGACCTGTCGGACGTTGACCATGACGAGCGAGTCGACATCGGGGTACTTTTCTTCGTAGAAACGGCAATTTGTGAGCGACATGATTGAGGTGGACTGGCGTGTGAATTAATGCGGCGACAGCGTGGTCGGTTTTGCTTGTGACTCTCAACTTTCCCAAAAACGTCAGGGCTCCCCCGCGCGTCACGTGCTTCAGTGCAATTCATTTCACTCGGATGTACTTCTATCCATCGATGCCTTGTTCTTGTCGTGAATCGTTATTTGTACTCTTGTATCTATCCAAGTCTAGTCACAAGTTCAGACTGCAATCGCTCAACTAAGACTCGACACCCTCGTGCCATTTGGCCCTCTAGGTGTCTCAATGGCTTGCACGACCGCTTCGCCTTCCTCGGGGCTCAGAATTCCATCCAATATTTCATGCGCAGCGTCAAGAGCCTCGTTGTCAAGGCCGGCTTCGTACGCCAGTTGCTCCGAAAATGCAAGTCTTGTCAAGGATACCAGAAACTTGTGATGTCCTCCCGGTATCACCATGAGCTTCTCGCGCAGATTGATCATGTCGGTATAATTCATTAGCAGATGGTACAACAGACGAACCGTCAGATTGATCAAGCACGTTGTGAGCTCGTGGGTTGTGCTGAAGCTGCCTGACTCGGTCGTCTCACCAAGAACATCCCGAGTCGTAGGAGGAAGATCATAAAGCTTGGTGACAGACACATGCAACAGTCGAACGAGTCGACCAACGGCTGTACGGTGTCGAGCGAGCACTTCGCTTCCGTGCTTTGTGACAGCCAGTGAGTTCAACACTCTTACTGTCTCGATTTGCAGGACGGCGACTTCGTTGTCCTCATACGGTGGCTCTCCTGCTGGGGCTTCTGGCCTTTCGAAAAGTAGAGTCGTAAGCCGGTCGATGGTATGACCTTCCAAAGTAGACTGCTTTTCTGGATCATCCACTATGATGCTGAATGACTCCGGCATAGCGGAGCTGCCTAGCATTTGGAGAACTAGCATGATCTGGGGGAGTGGTTGACTTTTGTTGAGCATCATCAAAGTGAAGTCAAACTCCATCTTTTTCCAAAACACTTGGCATGATTCGGCGTTGAGACTGGCGTCGAATGCCATGCCGTGCATCAGGGTGAGAATCTGATCCACGTCGATGCATTCAGGTAGATGTGGATCTACATAGGCCCCCGAATGAAGGCGTACACGCGGCAGCGCAACCAGATCGACCGTCTTGGTTGCCAGCGGGAGGAAGCGCTCGATGAGTGAGATTCTTGGAGGCTCGGAAGACATGGCTAATATGAACTCGTAGAGATCCAGAATCAAGTAGACCGGCGTGTACGTCTTGTCATGTAAACACCTTTCCCACAGGTCCGAAAGAAGATTACAAGCAAAGACAGAAAAATCGTCATTGACATCCACAGCAACGAATTGGGACAAGCCTTCGGTTATGAGACCAGAAATGGATTGTCCCGGTATAGACGGAAAAGCAAGTCGACTTAGTGTTTCTAAAACTCGTTCTCGAGAATTGGATGGACGATGGTTCATGAGACGACGAATCATCTATACTCAGTCAGCTTCATGAGCTGATACTGGGACTCGGACAAGACCTACCTGAAATTGTGAATCATCTTGCGGTTGAATCAACTCCTCGACTACAGGCGTTGATTCGCCGGCATTTACAGCCGGCGAAGAGGATACAGAGGGTTGAGGATTGAGTTGCAGATGAGGAGCAGGACTGGCAACAGCATTCCTCTTCCGCTTCTCGCCTACCTTGGGGGTGGAAGATTTGGATCTATCCTTTGGCTTGGAAGGAGATAGATTAACGATCTCATTGTCGTCAAAGCCATCACGATAAGGCAAGGACTGAGAGGGCTGGCGCGTGAGCCTACCGGTGTTTGTTCTGGTGGGCTTGAGTCTTTTTGCCCTTTCATGCCGTGCCTGGGCTAGATCGTGTTCTAGGAAGCGGTTGTTTGTTTCATAGGCTTCAATCTCCTTTTTCTTTGCATCCAAATCGGCCTTTTGCTTTGCAGCATCATCAGCGCGCGACTTGTTGAGAGCCTGCAACTGAAGTTCGTGTTCTTTGGCATCTTTGACACGCTTGGAGCGAATTATAGATAGTTCTCCGGCTTGTTTCTGGTTCTCGGCCTTTGCATTTTGCAGGGACAATCGGACGGCATTCAGTTCGGCCTCGAGCTGAGGGAGTCATGTCAGTAGTGGAAACTTGGTGAGACAATTCAACGCGCACCTTTTTTATGTGGGAATCAATGGCTGTCGTGTCGGTGGGCTGATGGGTGGTATTGGTGTCATTGAGCTGTTCATAGTTGGGTGGAGCATCATATGTCACTGTGGGGTATGTATTCTGGTAGAAGGTATCATTGTTCGTAGACTGGGCATAGTCCTGGTGGATGGTCGTGTCGGCGTTCAAGTCGAGGACTTCCTCGTCGTCATTGTCGTCCAGACCATAGTCGGACTCTGGTGATTTCGGGGCATTGAAAGAGGTGGCAGTCGGTTGAGGAGCAGTGACGGGCGGTAGACTCGGACGTGTCAAGCGAAGAGGCTTGGTCGTCTGTTGGAATTGCCGTTGCCTGCGGGCGGCGACTTCGCGCTGGGTCGACGAGATGGCGTTCAGCTCGAGATTCTGCAGCGTCGATTGCGGCAGTTGTTCAAGAGCGCTGTCGTCAAAGTCCAGGTCATGGTCCAGAGCAGCCATGAGAGCGCGTGTCGTCGACAGCCATGTTTGTTTGATCAGTAGAAGCGCGCTCTTGGGAGTCGGGTCCTTCACATGCCGCCAAGGCTGGTGGCTGCTTCGGCGTCATCTTGAACTTGGTCGTTCGTGCCTGCCCGGCTTCCAAGTCGCTCCTGCCCGGCCCTGCCAACCTTTTTGTTCTCCGACAATTCAAGCACTCCGTTTCTTTCTCCCGCATGCTTGTCTGATCGCCCTCAATATTCGTCTGCCGTCTTATATCTACGCGACAAGGCCTTCCTGACAAACACCTGATTCCCCCCGACCAATTCATCAACCTCCTTGGAAATCTCGTTCCGGCTGCCGCAAGCTTCAGTCACTCGAATCCCAGTCGCCAGCTGCGACCATCCGTCCACCATGACGAAGCCGAAGAAGGACGTCAAGTTCCAGCACAAGGAAGCAAGAAGACCCAGCAGATCCTCCAACGATAGCCAAGATGCGAACGATGCATCAAGCCCGACCCGGAACGGACAGGTCACCAAGCCAGAAGTAAGCCGCAACATGTCCTACGACGGTGCCTGGACCGACGACGACAAGGCGAGCCAATGCCGTTCTGCTGTCAACATCCTAATCGCTAACATGTCCCCTTGCAGCCCCAGGAGCCCGCGCCGCAAAGCGATTACGAAAAGAAGAAGCAGACTTTCATCACTAGAACCATCTGGACTCTTGTCATGATCATCTTCTTCTTCATCTCAATGTTCGCCGGCCACATCTACATCATCATCATCGTCACCGCCATCCAGATCATCTCCTTCAAGGAGGTCATTGCCATCTCCAACGTCCCCAGCAGAGCCCGCAAGCTACGCTTCACAAAGACGCTCAACTGGTATTTTCTTGGCTCAACAATGTACTTCCTCTACGGCGAAAGTGTCATTTACTACTTCAAGCACATCATCCTGGTTGACAAGGTCCTCCTGCCCTTTGCTACCCACCACCGCTTCATCAGCTTCATGCTCTATGTCATGGGCTTTGTCTTCTTCGTCGTCTCCCTCGAAAAGGGCCACTACAAGTTCCAGTTCCAGCAGTTTGCCTGGACCCACATGGCTCTCTACTTGATTGTCGTCCAAGCTCACTTCATCATGAACAACATTTTCGAGGGCATGATCTGGTTCTTCCTCCCCGCTGCTCTGGTCATCACCAACGACATTTTCGCCTACATCTGTGGTATCACCTTTGGCCGTACTCAGCTCATCAAGATTAGTCCCAAGAAGACTGTCGAGGGTTTCGTTGGCGCCTGGATCTTTACCATCATCTTCGCATTCGGCCTTTCCAACGTCTTGATGCGCTCCAAGTACTTCATCTGCCCCGTCAACAACCTCGGTGCCAATATCTTTACTGGCCTCGAATGCGACCCCAACCCCGTCTTCCTGTCTCACACTTACCAGCTTCCTTTCATTCCTCCCAACTGGACTCACCTGCCTACTACTATCACCGTGGCCCCTGTTCAGTTCCACATCATGATATTCGCTACCTTTGCTTCTCTGATCGCTCCCTTTGGTGGCTTCTTCGCATCTGGTCTCAAGCGTACCTTCAACATCAAGGACTTTGGCGACTCCATTCCTGGCCACGGTGGTATGACTGACCGTATGGACTGCCAATTCATCATGGGCTTCTTCGCCTACATGTACTACCAGAGGTGAGAAGATCCGCTTCATTCAAACCTTGTCTTCAGAACTGACTGAATCTAGTTTCATAGCTGTCTACAAAGCTTCTGTTGGCAGTGTCATCGAGACTGCCATCACTGGCCTTACCCCCGAACAACAGATGGAAGTCGTCAAGGGATTGAGCAAGCATCTTGTCAACCAAGGCATTATCAGCCCCAAGGTGCTCGGGTACCTCGGTGAGCAGCTCAGGAGATAGACTATCCTCAAGCAGTGCTCCACCACGAGGACTCTTCCGCCCACAAAAGTCACGACAAACTGGCCTTTTCTTTCTCCAGTTTAATGTATAAATACCCCTTTTGATTTCTTTCGAAGCGTATTAACCGATCTTCTCTCGACGCCCACCTGAGTTGGGCTCAATTATCGTTATATCGAAACAGCTCATGTAGAGCAATACCCTCGCGTAACAAATTTCATGAATCCCCAATCATATCATCCTCCAGAATTCGAGATCTAAGCTGTCCTCGTTCATGCCTTTTCAAACGATACTCTGTTGCGTGAAGGTGTGAGACGGTCGCTCATGTACAAAGGGACAAGATGATCAGACATTTTACTAACATGTCAGACGCTACAGGCTCTGTCGTAAAGTCAAGATTGTAAATTAGTCGTTATTTCTGCTAGCTAGATAAGACCCGCACACCAATTAGATATCCTTCCTTCTGACATATCACAGTCTTCACCAAATCCCACTCGTCTTGACAAACTCTTTCCAAGTGACAGGCTTCTCCTCAAGCAAGCTCAGACTCTCGTCCAAACTGGCACCAGCATAGTAACCAGTGGTATCAAGCAAGATATGATTCTGGAGCATCTCCTCTGCCATGAATCCAGGCAAATAAGACTTGAACTGATCACCCTCGATCTGAATAAATCTCATCTTATCTCCAGTGGCTTCTTCAAAGTCTGCAACGATTTGCTTGGGGGTGTAGTAAGCAGTGGCAGCGAGCACTTGCTTGCCATCCAGCTTGTCAGCATTCTTGAGGATTGCCTTGACAAAGTTTCCGGTATCTTGTGCCACATCAAAGAGAGGGAATTTTGCGGTGTCGCTCACGGGGAGGGCGAAGTTGTAGACGCCGTCTTCGCCTTTGTTGAACATGTTTGCAAAGTTTGACATGAAGTAGCCAGGAAGTATGAATGTTGATGGTACACCAGTGCTGCGGATGTGCTTTTCAATGTCGGCTTTGGAGTCAAAGTGTTTCATCAAGTCGAGTGTTCCGTTAGTGGCTTCTGAGACGTTGATCAAGGAGGAAAAGATTAGGTGCTTGATGTTTTGTTCTTTTGCGGCGTCGGCGACATTGATGCCTTGGCTGCGTTCGACGTCTGGGTTTGCGGATTCCCAGTAGTTGGTTACGAGGAAGACGGTGTGGGAGCCGTTGATGGCTTTTGCGACTGAGGCTTTGTCGTTCATGTCGGCCTTAGTGTTGAGATTAGTTCATCTGTGTCTTGGAAGATAGGAGGACGACTCACGGTCACCACCTCGACTCCTTGTTCTGTAAGTGCTTTGGCAGCGGGCTTGTTGACATCGCGAGTGATGCCGCGGATCTTGGAATCGGAGGAGAGTTGAGCATCAGCAAGGATGTGCTTGATGACAGAGCCACCTTGGTTGCCAGTAGCTCCGAATACAGTGATCAACTTGGAGGACATTGTGATTGAAGCTGGAAAAGTGGTCTTGGTGTGTGTGAAGTAAAGACTCTGAGAGCTGTTTGTAATAGAAGATGTGTGATGATGTGTTGTAGAGAAATCCATCATCCATGAGATGTGGTGGTTTATATACATCTACCAGCCATGGCATCTTACATGCATAAATCAGACCCCTCCCCATGCGGTGTTGGCAGACACAGAAGGAGCTGCGGAGGAACATTGTACCATCACAATGTTGCTGACCTGAGGCACAAGACGGACCGGACTCGCGTCGCTCTTACCTGTGCGCGAGGTATGCGCAAATACATCATTAAGCTTACAAAACAATTCAAAGTATGGGACGGAGCGACACGACACCTCTGCGAAAGACCAGGTTACCAAGAAAGAGGAAGACGTTGGAAGTATACTACTAGACATAAGTTGGAGTTGCTGACCAAGCTCGGTAGCGAACGTTTCAGGAGATATAGAGAACGGATTCTCGAGCACCTATCATTGAACATGGGTGTGTCAACCTTATGCGACATTGTATCTTTAGCGCAACAGGCACGATAAGTAGAGGTATACCGTCAGGTTCAATCTCACCATGGGAACCTCTTTGCGTGCGAGAATAGTCGTCGGCTTCGCATGATGGTGAGCAGCCTCGGTTGACTCGAGGATCATCAAGGTTCCTGGTCTCTCGCTAACGTGCCTCGGATATCTACCTTCGTCTGGTCATTGTATATCTCACAAGCACCAACGGACACGAGTGAAGAATCGTGTCTTGTTTACTGTGAGTTGAAGCCACAGGTACCACACATAAAAAACAACATCATCAGTCATGTCTATGATCAAGAGAATCCAACTCCTTGTTCAAAGAATACTTGCCGACCAAAACACCAACGACCAGCCCAAGCCCACTGATCCCACACAGCGCAGCAAACAATCTCTGGCACGCCCAACTCATGACTTCCTTCAACAAAGTCTTCTCCGGCGACGATGGCGCAGAGCGAATAAGAGCAACATAGACTTCTGCATTACTTGCAAGCTCCGTAGACAGTCCGTAATGCTCCAAACGTCTCGACAACAGGTTTTGGAAGATTGTGCCGCCGATAGAGACACCAAGACACAGACCAAGGCTCTTCATGAATGCAAACATGGAGGATGCATATGCGATATCTTTTGTAGGCGAGATGGCTTGGACTGCGGCGCTGAGTGAGTTCATCAGTAGCCCAAGTCCTATGCCAGCACGGATGAACATGAAAACATAGGCTACAGTCGATATGGCGGGATGAAGTTGGACCAAGACGCCAATGCCGAGGGTAGCGAGTACCGTGGACGTTGTTGAGACCCGAGACTTGAGCTTCTCGAACATCATGATGCGATAAGGCGATAAACCAGGTTGATGGTGTATAAGGTGGTGGGATCTAGGGATATGGCTAGTTATATTTTATAGAGGCGTTATTTGAAAGGATGCTCAGAATATAGTAGTGTCAGTCTGTGTGAAGGGGATTGGTTGTACCGGTGCCTCATGTTAACACACGCCTCAAAGTACACTCCTATGAATAGTAGCATCCGCTTCTCGATGGAACTTGTACTCGACCCGTTGAAGACTGTACGGGGGGTAAATACGAGAGTCACCAGCATCGTCCCACTGTTCCAGCAGATTCCTAGTGGTTGATAGGGTGCTCAGCCTTGTGTCCTCGCTGGCAGTGACAGCCATCAGGAAGTCTACTCGCATGCTACGGCTCAACATCCTTCGGAAGGGCAGCCAGTCTAATCGCTGATTCTAATCGCTCGTTCGTGAAGTTGCAGGGGAACGTTTCGAAATCAATGGACGTCAAGCCCGTATGTCTGGGCGGCACTTCGACTGACATTAATCTTGAGAACGAATCAGAAAAGCTTGCGAGGACCAAGTACAAGGCTATCGATTCTTTGTCCCGACTGCACTCAGGCAATCTCGAACACTGGGTAAAATGTAGTATGTTGGTTCATGAATCCTGACGGGAAGAAGGATGGTGAGAGCCTGTCTTCGGAGGATTTCCATTCGAGTTTGTCGGCACGACATGTCACCAGCGAATTTTGCCAAGTCAAACGCTTGACGAAAAGACGACTATGGACATCATGAGTATCTCAGGACACAATTATGCTACACAATGATCTCTTCGGTCTTGTGCTGTTCATTGTTCATTGAAAGGGTCATCAATGCAATGATGCTTGGTCTTGAAGTTTGACTGCCACAAGCAAGGAGCAGCTGAGGTTGGGTCAGGTTCATGTGCATTGTGTCGCCCAGAAGTGAACACATTTCCAATCATCAACCAGGACACTTCCACTGGATTCGTGTCTACTCCCAAGCTTGGAGAACTCAGAGCATGTCCTGGAGGCTGGCAAGACGATCGTGCCTTCCACAGCTGCGGCCTTGGAGGGTGGTACCGCCCTGTGCAGTCTAGATATAGACGCATTCGCACCACATGACCAGAGTCGCAAGTGCTTCAAAGCTATACCAGTTGTATTGGAGGCAACATTCAAGCCTGATTAACATCAAGACCGGAGAGCGAAGAGGACCAAGGGAGTGTCCCACGTGTGTTCCTGTGACGTCAACCAGCACATCTTTTTGCATGTGATAGTCGACATCCGTGTTTCCTCAACAAAACACTCCATCCCCTTCTTCCGCTTCTACCTAGTAACATTAATCGTCTTGTAGTTTTCTCGAGCGATATCTATCATCATGGCTGGTCCGATCGATACGGCGGCCGCTGCCTTCAACAAGTTCGTTACTATATGGTTCCGTATCTACCAATTAGTGCTTGCAAAGATTCTTTCGCCAGACCCTCCTCCTCCCGGAAAGAAGTTGCAACGACCTCGCATCGCTATTGTAGGAGCTGGACTTACAGGCGTCTCCGCCGCTGCACACTGTGTCGGCAATGGTTTCGATGTCCACATCTTCGAGGCAGGCCCTCGCGAACATCTGGGAGGCATCTGGGCAAAAGTAAACAATACCAGTGGACTTCAGATTCATTCTGTAAATAATTCTATAACACCAATCAAGTCATCAGAAGTCGGCTAACACCATTCAGGTCATGTATCGCTTTTTCCCCACGGTCTTCTGGAGCAAAGGGTACCCCAATCGCAAAGAAATCGTTGATCAAATCGAAAAGGTCTGGAAGACGTACAACCTCGAAGAGAAGACTACATTTGATCACAAGGTCGAATCTGTCAAGGAAGACGACAAAGGTCGATGGATCATAAACGGCGATTCGAGCGAGAAGTTCGACGGTATCATCGCCGCAATTGGCAGTTGCGGTGATCCCAAGATGCCTTCTATGCCTGGCCAAGACAAATTTAGAGGAGAAATATACCACTCTAGCGAACTTGATGGAAAAGACGTCAAAGGGAAGACCGTCCTCATCATCGGCGGCGGCGCCAGTGCCATTGAGGCCATGGAGTTCACCACCAAACAAAAGGTCAAGAAAGTGAAGATCCTCTCGAGATCTGAGAAGTGGATTATTCCTCGCAACCCTGTGATAGACATGCTTCTCTCTTTCAACATCTTCGGACAAGAGACCATCTTCTCGTGGATCCCGGAGAAACTTCTAAGAAAGTTCTTTTACCGTGATCTGGCAGACATTTCACCTCCACCTGGTTCGGCTGGCCTTTTCGAGGAGACGCCTATGGTCAACAACGATGTCTTGGAGCAGATTCGATCCGGGACTGCTTCCTGGCTACGTGGCGACATCATGGAAATAGAAGAGAATGGCATCAGATTCAATCGCCGTCAACAGGGTGTACCCAAGAACGGCCCTGGTTACGAGAAGGTAGAGGAAGGTGAGGTCATCATTATGGCAACAGGATACAAGCGTCCTAGCTTGAGCTTCTTGCCCGAAGAGTGTTTTACTGAGCCCTACTCTGCTCCCAACTGGTATGTTCTCCTTTTCCCTCCATCGCGTGTAATACATGCAGGGCCTGCACTGACCTTGTAATAATAGGTATCTCCAAACCTTCCCTCCTCAACACAAATCCATCTGTGCCAACAACTGCACCTATGTTGGTGGAATTGGTACGGTCGGAAACTTCCACATTGGCATCTACACTCGTATCCTGCTCATGTTCCTTCTTGATCCGCTCACACGACCATCAACCTACTGGATGCAATTCTGGGTCGACATGACGCGATGGCTCAAAGCTCGAGCTCCTACCGGCGCATTCGACTTCTTCACCTACAGCGAACTGCTGTGGTGGTTTTTCTTCTGCATAGCCATCAATCCGTTCCGTTACAAGTGGGCCATCTTCGTGTTCACCGGTGTAGGTATCGGACTGCCCTTGAAAGTCGTTGACAAGGAGGATAAGATCAGAAATGGACTCGGTAGGCCAGCTGATTACAAGACGCATACATACTAGTTCACAGTGTAGCAAAACGTAACGACTATGCATCCCTAATATAAGCTTTGATTTTTGTCTTTCTGCAACTCATCACATGGTAACGTCGTCGGGTGACCCTGTCTATATCTAAGCATATCCACTTTCTGATAGAAAAGTCATTGATAACTATTTGCGAACACCTAGAGTAGGTGCGGCCGGTTCGCTAGATTGGCTACTAAGGTGTCATTATAAATTACTCCATTAACCAATACTGAGGATATCACGATATATTTTGCTCGACATCCCTTCCCCAAGGAGTGAAACTTATCCCTATTGCAGTGCTATTTGGTTTACTCCCTTATCAGACACTATAATAATCAAGAACAGCACAGACTGTCTGTCTGACTTTTCTCCAGCAAGCGAAAATCTCTAATTAGAGAGAGAGGAGGCGAGACATGTATTTCCTCATCAAGATCAGGGTCACCCCATCTCAAACGAGTGTGTTGATACTTGCTGATGCTATGTTCATTCCATTGTCTTACTATAAGCATCTCATGCGAGGAGACTGAAAAGGGGCAAATCAAAGAGCAACCGGGAGATGACATGATTAAACAGAGTTTCATATTTCTTGAAAGAAACAGTTCGCCCGAGTCGCTAGTTCTACACTACATGTTATTTCGCCAGAAAAAGAGAGAGAGAGTATCGCGAGGAAACAGAGAAAAAGACACAGCACGACACAGAAAACACCCATATCCTCCTTCTTTTCAATCGTTAGTAATGTCCTGTTCCCATCCCTTCACTTTCATCGGAGACCCCGTCAACAGAGAAAAAAAAAGGAAATAGAGCAATGGTGTAGCAAGACACACTTGAGCGTGTACTTTGCTTAGCAACAGCAGGCGACGCTCTGCGTAGTGGGAGTTTGGTATCGCTGAAAAGCAAAAGACAGAACAGGGCAAAGAGAACGTTGCGTGTTAGCAAAGCTCAGAGCAAGAAAGAGATGAATTATTAACACAAGCTCAGACACGAGGCTTCTTCCAATAGTATTGCTGGGAAGAACAGTTAGGACATGAAATGTAGGATAGATAGAGGAAGCACTCACCTTGTGTTGTTTGCGAGTGGATCTAAGAGGAGGTTTGGCGATGCTCACAGCGGCGCGTCGGTGCTCATCAGTGTCCATCTCAGGGACATAGTAGAACTCATCTTCCAGAGCCTTGCCAGCGGCGTCTTTACCCGAGCGAGCAATCTCGCCGACACAAGGGATTCTGTCCATAAGGTCCTTGAGTTCTTCCGAGGACAGAGCCTTCTCGCCGAAGCTACGACCACCCTTCATCTCTGCTGGAAGGTTGTTGTAGATGGCTGAGATGGGCAGCGAGTGGATGCGTGTAAAGGCCAACTGGTTGATGATGTGGTTTTTGACAGGCGAGAGGTTACGGCTGGTCTGGACCGATTGAGTATCAGCGCGTAGTTGATTGACAGACTTGAGGCTGATCTTAAGAGGAACACGTGGACGCTCCTCCTCTTTGCAGGTCGACTTGAACGACTCGAAGCGTGAGAGGAGATTGTCGCCATATGGGCCAAACGAGTGGACAATGGGATCATTCTCTTCATCGTTCTCAAGCACTTCCTCAGGCGCGTCGGAAAGGTTGGTGGTCATGGACTGCTGTACACTGGTTTTGGTAGGGGTAGGTGTTGAGCGGTCGACAGGTTCGAGAGAGAGCCTGGTTGCAGGCAAAGGGGTCGACGAGGCAGGCAGATCATCATCCTCGGCCTGCTCATTGTCTTCGTAGACGTGGACAGGAGCTGGGCTGCTAGGAAGATCAAAGGGATCGGCGATGAAGGTCTCGGAGAAGGTGTCGTTGACGCTGTCGTGTTGGTTGGGCGAGGGAGACTCTGGCGAGCGTAGTCTGGGCAGGACAGGAGGAGGGCTCGACGCGATTCTTTCAGGCACTGCACTGTTTTCTCTGCTGACGGATGACTCGATGTCCCAGGGACACTGCTTCTCTTCCTGGGGCCATGCCAGCAAGACGCGGGTTTCCTGGACATCAATCATGACTTGCGAGCCAGGCTTTTGTGATACAAAGCTCTCTCCCTTGGCCAACTCGACGACGGATCCCTGGTAGTGGACCTTTGCTCCATTCCATCCTAGACACTGGACGACCATCTCGCCAAGAAGACGCGGACCGTCGGGTGCATTGTACGTGGCTTTGACGTGAACGCGTGAAATCAGACGGTTGGCTGACAGCTGGTAGTCGGAAGAGTTGCTCGAACGTCCCATGAGGAGAGGGTCGCCATTGGAAGGTAGCTTGACACTGGGTACTGTGCCCAGAGGGGCTCTCTCGGAAAGCGACGAATAAGACGCGGTACGTTGCAGGCCGGGGACGCGTCGATTTGGCGATGACGAGAGGATACCGGTGGCAGAGGTCGGCATGGGGGTAGGATAGAACTTGCGCGTGTCATCTTCGTCTTCTTGGAATTTGCGTTTCAGTGGCCGAGGGAGACCTCCGGGGGACGACGACAATGACTCGAAGGCCGGTAGCAGCGAGGGCCTTCTGACGGGATCAGGCTTCTCGGTCGAAGGAAGCACCTTCTTGGGATGAGAGATCGAGTCCATGACGGAGACTATGCTCTCTGTTCTGGTCTGCACACGCGTGAGATGCCCGTTCTCTGCTCACGCGTGTCAGAATTGACGTATATCGAGTACAAGCCGGCGGGCGGTGGGTCGAATGCTCGATCTGATGGCGGATTAATAATACTCGGTATCAAGAGAGGGCGATAGTCAATTAATTGAAAAGAGAGTGGTCGTGGTCAGAGGTGCAGAGGACGAGGAAGGCCTTGCTGCGTGGGAATGAGACGCGAGCAGGAAGGCGCGTTTCGCGATTGCCAAAGCTTCCCAAAGACTCCACCAATACTCGGCAGATGCGACTCTTTCCTTTCTGCCCCGTTTCTTGCTCTATCTTCTTGGTGAACATTTGCAGATTGATTGGTCTTGATTCAAAGAAAGACTAGACTCTATAATCTGCTTCCAACGAGCAGAATGGTGCATGAATAGCCTGCAGATGAAGCCTGCACTAACCGTTGTGCATGGTTAAACATTTAACCATCATGTACCTGGATTCATAAACCCTAATGGCCCAGCCACTTCTGCACCGATCTATCGGATGACGACAAAAGCACTTCTCGTGCCTTGGTTTCTTGTCTCTTTGCATGCGTCCAACGACAGCCATTGACAACCCTGTCTTTGATCTCCATGCATTCTTGTGCGAGGCAGATTGCATATCTAGATTGAGCATTCCAGTCACCACGACAGCAAGACGTTGATCGATAACCTGTTTCGATCGATCTCACCACACACACCAGCTTATACGAGTTCACCTGTCTTAATATAATTTATGCAGATTCATCATGTTTCAACCGATGGGACACCTGCAGATATCTTTGTTGTATAGGCTTTTGACTGAGCAAATGTCATGTCATTGAAGCAAAATCCAGCGCCTTTTTTAATCGACTGCAAAATGCAAGACATGGAGAAACATGTCTCAAGATTCCAACTCATCTCTTTGTACTCGTTGCCGTGGTGCAGTGACTCGTGTTAGAAAAACACATGAGAGCTGTTCAAACCGATATTGGGACATGTTTGGAGCGCAGCGAAGACTGAATTGATGAAGCCGCAGCTCTTCATTCTGTTCTTTGTTAGAATTCCTGTACACTAGTTGGTTGTGACAGATTAGTGGCTCACGTTTCGGACTTCAGTGAAGAGTACTGCATGTTAAATTGTGCATCAAATTTAGTTCAAAATGATTACTTGCTTGTTCTGTTGCAGGCAGACGATGCGGATATGTGAGGGCGCCGTAGCAAATCTCGAAGTCGCAGTGGCAGATCCAGACTTGTAAGGGTAGTTGGGTAAGCAACATAAGATTGGAACATCACTGAGACGATGGTCGATATTGGAGAGTTGGGGGGCATGACTTTTTTCTTTCTTGCATTCGGACATCAACGCGGGAGAGTGATGACATTTCTGAGCTACCACTACTCGCGGTTCGGGCATCTGGTCGAGACGCCGTGATAGATCCCTCCTCCCCAAACGCCTAGTCCCTTGAGGTAACGAAGCACAACAGCCAAGACAGCAGTGATGGGGCGAGTAGTTTACTTCAGCTTCTTCTTGGGGCGGAGCTGGTTGGTGTGACCGCACTTCTTCTTGCGGCAGTTGGTGGCACGAGGGGGAAGACGAGCCTGTAAAGAGGAGCGCCATGTTAGAAATATTCTTTGTCATCGTCTTGTTCATCCATCGCGTCTTGCTTCTTCTTGATGTTTTCTTCTCTTGCCAGGCGTGTCGCGTGTATCCAGAGGTAAGAGTGGGAGCGTGGCGACTTACGTAGCACTTGCGGCAGATCATCTTCTCGCAGTTGTACTTGGAGGCGAGGGCCTTGAGCGAGGGCTCAATGATACCACCACGGAGACGGAGGACAAGGTGAAGAGTCGACTCCTTCTGGATGTTGTAGTCGGAAAGGGTGCGGCCATCCTCGAGCTGCTTTCCGGCGAAGATCAAGCGCTGTTGGTCTGGGGGGATGCCCTCCTTGTCCTGGATCTTGGACTTGACGTTGTCGATGGTGTCGGAGGACTCGACCTCAAGGGTGATGGTCTTGCCCGTAAGGGTCTTGACGAAGCTGTGTGGCGATTGCTGTCAGTTGGGAGTCCTTTCTGCATTGCGGTGCGCGGGCGCGGCGGCTGAGTTTCGAGAGGCTTACATCTGCACTGTGACACAAATTCATGTTAGCGACATTCAACAAGCGACAGAAATACGCTATGTATAGCACTTACTGGTGACGGTCTTCGTGTGCTGAATACAATACCTAATTTCGCGACGAGAAGCAGACGTGAATTTGAGAATCGCAAATAGCGCTCGCTGTGGGTGCCGACGCGGCAACTTCCGGGGTCGACCCGCCCGGCCTACCGAGTATCATGCCAAGACCACGTCTTCACTCCATGACCGTCTCATCAATCATTCACAAGAGCAGAAAGAACCTATGTTTTGGATGACAATCAGAGCTTGGGACGGCCTGTCGCGATTGTGGGTGCACAGTTTGCGAAAGATCGTGTTGAAGAGACATGAGAATTCACAAGTCAAGTGGTCGATCAGAGCAAGCTTCGCATCCAATTCAACTGATCTAGCATAAGTGCAGCTGGGAGCCTGGGACATGTGCAATTAACTGAAAAAAAGATGCATAACAATATTGGTCTACTTCTTTCTCTCACTGCTCTCCCACTTCTCCAGTCTCTTCTCTAGGAAAAAGACGCACCTCACAAGTGAATTCAGAGGCAGTGCAACCAGATCGGCAGCCTCGTCATAGAACTCCCTCGCATAACCATCAAGTTCTCCAACATTTCGGTATCGTTTGTAGCTGTTGCCTGGTCGAGTCACTCTGGGCTCGGTTGATTTGACATCTGCTTTGACACGAGTGGGTCTTAGACTGCTCTGAACCTTCCTCAGCCGCTCATCTTCATGCGCTGGCTCTGCTTCCTTGTCTACATCCATGACATCGGATGCGTTTTGTGCGGTGCGTTCAACAGGGAAAAGACGAAGCAGGGCTCTGCGGAACTCGGCCTCTTTGCCTATTCTACCCTTCTCGCGTACAGTCTCCTCTGCAAAGACTGAGCCGTACCAATCCATGTATTCGTCGAGTTTATCATCAGACATGTCGAGTACATCTTTTTCCTGAATCTGCATGGCCTCTTGGTAGCCCAGTGGTGTTCCTGACTTGATCGTATCGTTGCACTCCGCCCGTGCCTTGCTCCAATTTGACCAGTCCATGGTTAGCGCCGAGAGCTCGGTTGGATTCTTTGGGTAGCGTTTGATATTGTCCAAGGGAAACAACAACTTTGTTGCAATCACAAGAGCGCCCATGAGTCGAGGTTCGGCGTGCTGTAGGATACGATATCTTGACGAGCGTTTGGCTTGGACATCATAAACGAACGTGATTTCAAGAAGTTTGGCCAGCCGTAAGGTCGCCGAATACACCTCCAGAGGAAGTGCAAGGTTTCTGATCCATCGGTAAAGGATAAGGATATGGTTGATTGGTGGCGTAGCCATGCCAAAGGCACGATCGAAAGCTGTAATGTTGTCGAGGACCGCCTGTTGCACCGCACCTGGACTCATGGTGTCTTGAGGGTCCATGATCCTGTGGTAGTTGAAAGGTAGACGCATTTTCATCGACTCGGATAACGCTCTGACAGCCCTATAGTATATCAGGTCACCACTGGCTGCCCACGTGTACAAGTCACCGACAGTGACTGGCAATCGAAGCAGCAGACAGCCAATATAACACATACTCAAGGCATCAACAAGCTTGGGTACGGCGTCGTTCTTGCTCTTCCTTGCTCGACGTTTTTGTGCTGTGTCATCAGTCCTTTCGGCCTCCGACTGAGAACTATAAAACTGAGAACTATGCTCGGCCTCACTCTCTGACTCGTAACTGACCCGTGATTGAAGGCTCTGCAGACGTAGAGCCCAGATATCACGCACCACTGTCTTGTTGAAATCAGTATAATCAATACTCGAAGAACACAAGTCATGGCTTACTTCAAGCTCGTTTGGAAGGTGTTTTGCGTTGATCAACCAATTTACTTGTTTCCACAAGACCAATTGAAAGCACAGTAGATAGTGTTTGAACGCTCTTTTCCCAGTCAGGGCTGCAATGTTCAGTAAACACCCGAAAAAATTGGTATGGGCTCCTCACCAGTCTCGGCGTTTTCTTCGACGTCTCTCTCCCTTCGTGCTTTTTTGCCAAATGCTGGCGCTCCTTCTGTATCTTCGACTACTTGTGTACCTCGCTAAACAGATCATCAGACATTCCCGTAAAGAGATTGCAGAGAATGGGAAATCTGAAAACTTACTGTCCATTGACGATGGCCTTCAGAACAATATGTAAAACCATCATCGCCAATCTGGAATGTCGACGAACCACAACCCGCCTCACACTCGAATTCCATTTATCAAAGTGCGATGAAAATTGCGCTCTCTCTCGATTATCATTCTAGCAGGGCGCCAAGCGACAAGAGCATGCGTGGTCACAATGAAGTCGATGCGTGAGAGTTGTGCGGGCAAAGTTTGTTGGTGTTTGAATAGTTGGATTTTCTTGTCATGGCCAGCACACGATCACGACAAGGCATCCCAGACGACCTCGACATACAACAAATTTTTACTGACAGCGGCACAATTGATGCCAATATATGAAGATACAAACACTTCCTCTCGCCCATACCCAAGTCACAGTGCTCAATAGTACTTTGTCGATTTATGTATTTAGTTCGAAGTGTGACCCTGTCGGGCCCTTCGACTCGGGCCAACATTCGAATGATTCTAACCAAAAGCTCATACGGGACACTACCTTGATGGGTGATCTGCTCATTACTCAATATATAGATCTGTAGCTCTGCAGATTCCTAGAGGCAGCGTCGTTTTCTATGTCACATGTGCACTCATTTGAATTGTTCGGAAATTGATTTGCATTGAGTAGATTTTTTGAAAACCATCGCTTCGTGACATTTTATTGTCTAGACGCGCACGTCAACTCGCCCGTGGGAAAGAAGGGGGTCGTAAAGGGAAAACATGCGGCTAGATGCCGTCGAGATCGAACAAAAGGCTTGCAGCAGCAGCGGAAGGCAAGCACGACCATGCATCCACCATGCTGAGCGGAACTGTTGCAATGCTCATCTGGCGCCGAAGCAGCGCGTGGAAAGCGCTGTCTCGATGTGTTGGATGTGCAAATCGTTTAACCGGACTTGGGAGCCTCCTTGGCCTCAATGGCGCACTCCTCACCCATGGCAGTAAGGATGATGACGTCTGAATAAATGGTCAGCTACTGGAGACAGGCGCTTGTGGTAGCGGCATAACTTACTGGTGTCCTTCTGCTCCTCGTTGAAGAGCTTGTTGATACGCTCACCAATCTCGTTGTCGGGGACCTTGACGTCGTCCTTGGTGGAGCCGTCGTCGAGCATGAGGGAGAGGAAGCCGTCGTCAGTGATGTCGAGCTAGCAGAGGAGTCAGTTTGAGCTATGATTGGGTCGAGTCTCTAAGAGGAGCAACTCACGAGCTGGTACTCGCGACGGGAGACGTTGGGGACATCCATGTTGTGGGTGGAGGGAGACAGATCCTCGAGCTTCTTGCCGGTGAAGATGTCAATGGCGACCAAGTGGACCTTGGCGTGACCGTGCTTGCCGGTCTTGGAGGTCGACATGTCGACGATCTTGCAGGGACGGCCCTTGATGACGACGTGGCCGTTCTTTCTCAGGGCAGAACACTGCATGGGGAAGGTGGTGGAGGCACCGGCATCGGTGGACTCGAAGGTGTGCTGCTCGTGCTGTAGGACGGCGTGGTCAGCATGTTGAGCAAACGTGGAACGGGATTGAGCTTGGAGGCTTTGTTGTCGCGGCGCGGGGTCGGGCAGGAGCATTCGCGCAGGACCGCAGAGCTCCAGGCGGGAGCCGACGTACCTGGGCGTCGTTGTCGGCCATTTTGACGGTGTTGTGGTGGTGAATGGGTGGTGATGGGTGGAAGATGGGGGTGTGGTGATAGAGATGGCGAAAGGATGAAGAAAAGGATGAAGTCGAAAATTAGTGAAGTGGGGAAAGGAAGGCGCGGCGCACGGACGGAAAGTTAGCGCAAGGAAGCAGCAGCAGCAGTACAATCTCCAGAACTCGACCCAACACCTTGATCTGTCCGCAGTGCTGCGAGTCTGTGCCATCCCGCTCGACAACCCCAACAACGTCGACCAGTCGCCTCTTTTCACTCGTTCGACCGCCAAACTGCAGATGGCATGTGGCTAAATCGCTACTCCCAACACCCGTCGCCTTCGTCTTCGCCAGCGCCGCAACGAAGGCCCAGTCACCTTGCCCCGAGCCCCCTTCCCCACAGACCTGCCATCACGAACCGCCCCTCCTCTCTGTCTCTCCTCACGAATGGATCCTCCGATAGCCTGCCCGCCGCTGCCAGATTTCCGCCTGCCCACTCCAACCTGAGAAACCAGCTCGATGCTTCTCCTGTTGACAATGTCCCGCACCCACTTGACGTATTACGCGACATCTTGGCTCCTGTTCATTCTGAGTCCATCCCTCTGGATGCATCTGCTCTTCATGGCGCAAACATCGACTTTGGCGAGCTGAGTCTTCAAGAGTTTGCCGATGCTTCTCCATTTTCGGATCAACCTTCCGAACAGCCGTCTGTCGAAGAATGTATGTTGGCACGCCCTCGTTCACCCTGGTCCCCCACCTGAAGCTTAGGTTTGTCTAGTCGAGAAGGATAAAGGCAAGTTTGAGGATTTGCACAAGTCCATTGTCGCCTGTGACGAAGTTCTCAGGTCTGTGGAGAACTACCTCACCAGCTTCCAGGCTGATCTGGCCGCTGTCTCTGCCGAGATCGAAACCCTGCAGAATCGTTCCTCAGCCCTCAACACCAAGCTTGAAACTCGCAAGCAAGTTGAGAAGCTACTTGCTCCAGAAGTTGATGCCTTTACTATTTCACCATCCATTGTACGAAAGATATCAGACGGGCCTATTGATGGTGCCTGGATCAGAGCTTTGGACGATCTTGAGAAGCGCTCCAAGATCATTGACTCGAAAGCCCCTAGGTCCAAAAGTGCTGCAGATCTCAAACCACTGATAGACAGCCTCAAAAACAAGGCTGTCGAGCGTACTCGTGATTATGTCGTATCCCAAATCAAAGCATTGCGCGCTCCCGGCGTCAACGCCCAACTTCTGCAGCAAAACAACTTCATGAGATACAAGGACGCCTTCCAATTCCTGGACCGCCACCAACCTCAATTGGGTCAAGAAATTGGCCGTGCGTACATCAATACTATGCGCTGGTTTTACCTGCATAACTTTTCGCGCTACAAAGCATCGCTCGACAAGATGAACATCCACGTTGTTGACAAGAACGAAGCCCTGGCACAAGACGATACCACGAAACGAACAACCACAGTCTCTGGCTCACGAACACAGGCCGCTCCACACGATGCGTTCTCGCTAGGTCGACGCATGGACATGCTCAAGGGCAGCTTCAAGTCAGCTCTCTCTTCGCACATCGCAGAAGAAGACAAGTCTGCATACTACCTTGAGGCACCATTCAGAGCTTTCAACCTTGCGCTAATGGACAACGCTTCAGGCGAGTACTCCTTCCTGACCGGGTTCTTCTCAAAACAGTCATATCACGAGGTAAATCGCAAGTTCGCGGAAATATTCCAACCGACATTTGCTCTGGGTCAGGCTTTGACAAAGCAGTTGATCGACCCGACTGTCGACGCACTTGGACTGTTGATTACTGTCCGTTTGAACCAGCACTTCGCTTTCGAACTGCAACGACGGAAGGTACCCGCTATGGAGGGCTATATCAACGGCACCAACATGCTTCTATGGCCTCGCTTCCAGATGGTTATGGATGCGCATTGCGAATCCCTTCGTAAAGCTACTTCTTCACTTTCAGGACGTCCTGCGGGTTCAGCGCTCGTTCTGACATCTGCATCTGCGCCACAATCGATTGCCCCTCATCAAATAACCCAGCGATTTGCAAACTTCACACAGGGAATCCTAGCATTGAGTAGCGAGGCTGGTGACGACGAGCCAGTTCAGAACAGTCTAGGAAGGTTGCGTAACGATTTCGAAGCTTTCCTGACGAAGCTTAGCAAGAGCTTTGCCGAACAAAAGAAGAGAGATCGCTTTCTTGCGAACAATTACTCGTTGGTTGGGACCATTATTGCAGAAACAGAAGGCAAGATGGCCGAGGAACTCAAAGCACACTTTGCAGAAAAGGCAGAAGAGTTTGGGGGTCGTTAGCAGTGCATTGGATACTAGGTGGATAGTCGCTTGCTCATGTGACGACTAAAGCTAAAACGACTGTAGCGAGAAGCTTCAGGCGCGAGCAATACCAATGCTACAGTTGTTCTCGAATGCTGCATCAGATGTATAGTGTGTGATAATCAGGGCAAGCAGTCATTCATATACACGAGCCGAGACATTCGTATCGGCATTGAAGACAAGCAAAATAGGCACCGAAACAGTTTCGCGATTATGAATTTGGGGATATTGGATTCCGAGCGAGAAGAGGATTTGCGCGCGGTCACCCACCAAACGCCAAGATTTCTACGCCATCGGGGACAGTTTAGTATGCGAATATCGACTTCGTTCACGCAGCCAACGATTCACCGCGCAACATCTCTCGCCCTCGCACGCTCGATTCTTAGCAAGCCACCCGCATCTCGCTCCCAAACGTAGACTTCAAGTCGCCACCTATCGCTACCATCATTTCACGAGCTTCACCTCCGAGCTTGCCCTCTTCAAAAAACATGGCGCCTCCAAGCACATTCGCATCCGCCGCCGCGGGCGGAAACACACCCACGACTCCGCGCACCGAATCGGCCGGAGAATGGTACGTCGATGGTGGCTTTCTCGAGCTTTGCTGCACACGAAGCTTGGGAGGCGCAAACACAGCCATGTGCCAGCGACTGACCCTACGTGATCTCTAGGGCTCGTCGAACGAACGGCGCAACCCAGACCTTTCGCCGTCCCTCTGTCGCTACCTCGATGATGAGCTCCAATGCTAGGGAGTCGACTTCTGGTGCACAACCTGCCGTCTATGTGCCTCCGCATCGCAACGGCCCTGCCCACCCGGACACACGCTACTCCAAAAACCAACTTCTCGATCTGTACCATAAGCAGAACGTAGAAGGCTCGCTAGATGACTCACTTTCCCCTTTGTTCGTTGCAGGATGGGAGCCAAACCAGACCAACGGTGTCTCTCTGGGCGGATGGGGCAGGAGGGACGAACAAGCAAAAGACCACGTTCCCGGTCCCGAGGTCTGCTGGGAAAAAGACGGCTCTACAGGTCCTTTGGGCCTGGTCGACATGGACGATGAAGAGAAGGAGGTACGTCAAGTTCTGGTGCCACACGTTGATCTGCTGCTAAATCGTCTGGCCAGCACTTTTCGTCCGTCAACTCGCCTCTGAAACCACCCACTACCGTGACCAAGGATGCTGTCAATCCACCCATGCGCAAGATTTCTGTGTCGCAGAATGTCAACAGTCCCGGTGCATTTGGTGTCAGCTCGCCGGGTGGTGCCAGACCAGGTCCCCGACGCCGCGAAACGCAGGAGGCCTATCCGTTCCCCTCGAGTTCGCAGCTCAACTCACCTTCGGTTGTAAAGACTTCGCGCGTCGACTCCCGTCCTAACTCTCCTCCCCCTTCCCTGACCAGAAGAAGAACCGACTTCAAGGATACTGGTGACTCGTCGGATGAAAAACCTCCTGCCGATGTCACCGATCCCACTCGTCCTCCGTTCTCTGGCCTCAAGCGCACTGTCACTGGTCCTTTGAATACGGCTGTCGGTGGTGGGTCATCTCCCTGGTCTGCCACTCCACAGAGCGCTGGTTTCTCGCCAATGGGGGCTTTTGGCAATTTTGCTATCAACTCCAATGCTACTGCGGGCACCCCGACTGCGGACAAACGTCCAGGACTGGCCGGTGGTAGAGCCGAAAGTCGTTTCAAAGGACTCATGGCCAAGGACAATGATGACGCCAAGTCATCGCAAGCAACCCCTGGAGGACTGGAGTCAGTCCTACACGAGGAGCAACATGAGCAGCATGCTACTGGTAGTGCTGCTCTAGGTGGTGGTCAGGATGTTTCTCCTCCCCGCAGCCGTGGCTTCGGCACTCCGAGTCGTCAGGGCTCGCGTGACGACTTTGGCCATGGCGCTTTTGGCATGACATCGGATCCTTTCCGTACTCTGATGGGCCAGCAGCACGATCAATCTCACGGCCGTCTTCAACAGCAACAGCCCACTGGTAACGATGCTATGAGCCCTTCGGATACCAACCCCTATCATAGTCCCGAGCACGTGCCTGCTGATCTTGACGACGCTGACGATGACCCTTCCGATCTCCAGAATGCTCATCTGTCCAACCTGGGTGGCATCATGAACGACCCCATGTCTTCTGGTCCTGGTGTCTTCCATGGACTTGGTAATCTGGGACGTGTTCCGGCAGCTCCACCAAGCGACCGTAGCCAGACTTCTAGTGTTGGTCCCAACAGAGGCTTTGGCACCTTCTCTGGCCTGGGGGCTCTTCCTGGTCTTGGAGGCGCTTCCGCTTGGGGTGGTCCTCAGGCGTCGATTGGTACGCCTAGTAGGGATAGGGCTGCCCTGGCTGGCAACTTCGGCGATAACCCTTTTGGCTCCTCCGCTGACTTGGGCTCGCCCAGCCTTGCTGCTCTGAGCGGCCTGGGAGCATTCGGCGCGCACCCTAGCCAGAGCCGTGGTGGAAGCCGACTTGGCTCTCTCTTCCCAACCAGCGTGCAGGAGCAGATGCGTCCCGAACATGGCCGACAAGACGAAGATGACGCTGGTTCGGCGGGCTTTGCCAACCCGCCTCGCGACACGTCTAGTCCTTTTAGACGTGCTGCCGACGTTACTGCTGGCTTCTCTGACCAGGACCGCAACACGGAGCCATCTCAACAGGAGCCCATCGGCCAACGCCCTGCTCAGCCCTCTGCTTCTATGCAGGCTCAAGCTGTCAGCAGCTCCGCATCTAACCAACCACCCCCAGCTCAGCAGAAGACTATGGTTATGCCCGACCGTATGAGGTGGATCTACCGTGACCCTCAGGGAGTCACTCAAGGTCCGTGGTCAGGCTTGGAGATGCATGACTGGTACAAAGCTGGTTTCTTCTCTCCTGAGTTGCTTGTTAAGAAGTTCGAGGATCCCGAATATGAGCCCTTGGCCCAGTTGATCCGTAGAATTGGAAACTCTCGCGAGCCATTCTTAGTCCCTCAGATCGGCATCCCTCATGGCAACCCCACTGCCCCTCAGCCCCCAGCCAACAACTGGACTAACCCCCTGTCTTCAGGAGGAGCGCAGCCTCCTTTCGCCAACAGCTTCCCCAGCTTTGGAACCACCCTGACTGCCGACCAGCAAAACGCCTTGGAACGCCGCAAGCAAGAAGAGCAATACTTGATGGCTCGCCAGAAGGAGCATCTCGCCCAGCAACAGTTTGCACAGCGTTTCCAGGCACAGACTGGTCAGTTGCTGTTCCCCCAGCTGCACCACCAATCCAGTGTCCAGAGCTTGCACAGCCAGCAAAGCTTTGGTAGCCTTAGTTCGCCTGCACCTCCGTTCCCGCCTGCTCCTCTTCAAAGCACTTTCGGCAGTACTGGCTCAAGCGGTAGCACTCATGTCCCTGGCTTCTTCGACAACTCTTTCAGAACTGCTGGTCCCCTCGGCGGTCTCGGTGCTATTGGTGCTGGCGTAGACGCGCTCGGCAATATCAGAGAAGAAGATGTGTCAGGCATGGTCAACAGACTGAACCTCGGACGATCAACTCAGGGCAACTTTGGCGGGATCGGCCAGCCATTCCCCCAATCCGACGAGCAACGCCGTATTTCCACAATGCTTGATGATCGCTCTCGCCTCGAAAAGCAGCAGGCACAGCATGATGCTGCTCACCGATTCCAGCACGACCAGCCTGCAAGGAACGATCAGTTTGAACAGTTCCAAAGCCTGCAAGAACATGCCAGAGCCGACCCATTCAGTGTCGGTTCGGAAGGTGTCATTGGCAAGCCCATCGCTCCTCCATCTGAACAGCAGCAAGTCCAGCAAGAGCAGGGTCAAGCTCAGTCTTCTGAACAGACCCAGTCGGAGTTCGACGCCCAATTCGAGGAAGAAGCTCAAGCGCTTGCACAGCACGAGGAGGCTGTTGCTTCCGCTGCCATTCAATCCAAGCAGGAACCTTCCTTGACCGAGCAAGTACAGCAAGCTGCATCTGTCAAGCAGTCTCCTGCCCCTGCTTCGTCTCCATGGGCCAAGGTCGACACTTCTCTGCCCCAACCCTTCCCTCCTGCACCATCGCAGTCTCCTCTACCTGCTCCTGCTGCCCAGCGTAACAGATCTCATGTTGCTGATGCTCTTCATGCCGAGTCCAGATCTCGCTCGCAAACCCCTTCAGCAGAGACCCCTAGTGCCTCAGTTGCTCCTTGGGCCAAAGAGCCCGCCGAGTCTTCTAGAGGACCCTCTCTTAAGGAGATCCAAGAAGCCGAGGCCAAGGTGGCCGCCCAAGCCGAAGCACTTGCTGCCGAAGCTCGCCGCGTTGCCTTTGAGAGAGAGCTCGCTCAAGTCCAGCTGTCCACTGCACCCGCACCCGGTCTGCCCTTGACTTCCAATTGGGCAAGCAGCAACACTGCATCGCCCGCCACTGGCACTGCTCCCTCGCCTTGGGCCAAGGCTGCAAAGACGGTCGCCGCCCCTACCACTGCCAAGAGCATGGCACAGATTCAGAAGGAGGAAGAAGCTCGCAAGAAGCGTCTTGCGGCTGCTGCAGCCACTCAGGCCGCCGCAGCTGTCGGGGTTGCTCCTGTCCAGCAATCTGCCGCTGGCAAGAGATATGCCGATCTTGCCAGCAAGGTGGCTTCGTCTCCTGTCCCTGCTAGCCCTGTTCCTGGCATCGGCGGTGCTTGGACCACTGTTGGTGCAAGTGGCAAGGTCAAGACTCCTCTGCCTACCCCCACTCCCGCCGCCAGCAGAGTGGCTAGCTCAACCGTGCTTCCTACCGTAGCAGCCGTCAAGAAGACCGTCCCCGCCAGAGCGACCGCAGGACCTCTCGCCGTCAACGCCATTGACGAGTTCAAGAAGTGGGCCGTCAACGAACTCAAGCACGATCTTAACAAGAGCGTGACTGGTAAGTCATGATTACAAATTTTCTCTGAAAAACAAGAAACAACAAAGCTAACATATTCTCTCCCTTCCTCACAGCCGACGAATTCGTCACCAACCTCCTCTCCTTCCCCTCTGAACTCGAAATCGTCACCGAAGCCGTGCACAGCGTCTCCCACACCATCGACTCGCGCCACTTTGCCGAAGAATTCATCCGCCGCCGCAAACTCGCCGACAAAGGTCTCGTCGACACCACCAAGCCCGCCAGCCCTGCTGCCGCTGCCTCTCAAGCTGGCGGCTGGAGCGAGGTTGCCAAGAAGAATGCTTCGGTGCCGAAACAGGAGCCCAAGGATGAGTTGAACAATGGCAGTTTCAAGGTCGTGCCTACAAAGAAGAAGGGTGGTAAGAAGTAGAGTTTTAACCATCTGATGTAGACCTTTGTAGACGGAGGTGATGAGGGAGATGGTTTCGTGTTTTCTTGTTCAGTAGTTTTTGCGAAATGATTGTACATTCTACGACTATTCAGAGATTGGGGAAACTGTTTGCATCTGTGTCTCTTGTATATGATAATCGTCTGACGGATTTGTTGGAAAGGAAGAAGAGATGGAGAAAGGTTCATAAAGCCATGATAAAAGAGGTGGTGGGTATATAGGCTGATCCGACCGGAACCAAGAACAAACTCCTTCTCTGGTCACCAAAAAGACGCCCCTTCCATGTGCAACCAAAAACAGAAAAAGTACACCAGATTCCTTCTCTTCACATGCTGTTCCAGAAATGGTTTGCGTAGAAGAAGCGATCAAACTTCGGATCCAGGTTGACCACATTGACGCTTCCCTTTGCGGCATTCCTAATAACGGCACGGGACAAATCGCCAGTGTTGTGGTCTTGCTCGGCATCGATGCCCAAGCTGCGGTAGACGCCTAGTTTTAATCTAGTGATAGTTCGTCAGTCTCTTTTCTCGAGAAATGCATGCGGTGTCAGGGAGATAGCACTTACACAACCTCATCTTCAGCCTTGTTCTCAGCACTCTCCACATCATCGCCCTGCTCTTCTAATCTCTGCAACTGTTTTTCGAGCGTATAAACCTCCGACCCTAACCTCTCACCCTCAATCTCTAGCTCATTGGCAGCCTTTGCAACCCTGAACTTTTCAGTGTCCAGTGCTAGGATATCGGACGCGTGGGCGGCAGGATCGTGACGTGAGATCTCGGACTCGTGGGTTGCGCGTAGGTGTTGGGCTTTGCGGGAGAGTTGGGCGAGTTGAGTGTGTTGGGCGTTTAGGCGTAGAGAGCGAGCGCTGCGTAGGGTGGAGAGGGAGGAGTGGATGCGCGAGATGGATTGCAGATCGCTGTCTGTGTGGAAGTTGCGGGTTGTTTGGCGGATGAGCTGGTGCGTGTGTTTGTTAGTTGTGTGTCGCAAGGTGTTGGCGATGAGGTTACGCACAGTGACGGGGTCTTCGTCGAAGAGAACCATGCTGGCGGATTATGAGATGAGATGCGAGCGTGTTCGTGAGGCCTGATTGATGCGTGCTGGCGATGAATGTGGTGAGCGATGGAGTCGAAGTTTGGTGTTTACAAAGTCGTAATGGCCGAGCAACGCGCCTTCCTTCACGTGCGGGCAACAGAGACCCTGGCCCCGATGATCTCACATGCGACTTCCGTCAGCCACCAGCAATTCCATCTTCCTGCTCAACACCAAACACACACAACCATGGGTGATCATCTTCCATGTGAGTCTGGACCC